>CM052132.1:879336-904373 GCA_028454255.1 Halictus ligatus
GACAACGGTGAAAAGGCGTCTTGCGGAGGGCGGTCTTCGTGGCTGGGTTGCACTAAAAAAACCATTGTTAAGGGCACAAAATAAATGAAAAAGACTTCAGTGGGCTAAACACCATAAAGATTGGTCATTGGAAGATTGGGAAAAAGTGTTGTGGACCGACGAATCAAAATTTGAAGTGTTCGGATCCAAACGGCGTGTTTTGGTTCGTCGAAAAGTTATCGAAAAATTTAATAACAATTGTTTGGTGCCCACCGTTAAACATGGAGATCGTTCTGTGATGGTGTGGGGATGTTTTGGGAACAACATGACGGGAGAATTAATAAAAATAGACGGCATTTTAAAAAAAGAAGCATATTTAAACATCTTGGTTGAGAAGGCGATTCCATCCGGACAGAAAATAATTGGCATTAACTTCACATTTATGCAAGACAACGATCCGAAACACACTGCCAAAATCTGTAGAGACTATTTACACCAGTTACAACAAACTTCTGGTTTAAAAATAATGGATTGGCCACCCCAAAGCCCCGATTTGAATTCCATAGAGAAACTATGGGATCACTTGGATAGAGAAGTCAGAAAACATTGTCCAAAATCAGAAAAACATTTGTGGGAAATTTTACAATCCGAATGGAACCGTATTGACAGCGAAATAATGAAAAAATTAATAGCCAGGATGCCACGACTGGTAAACGCAATTATAAAAGCACGCGGTGGATACGTGGATGAGAAGAAAATATAACGCAGCATTAGGCTTTCTGGGCGAATTTTTTTTATTTAAGAAAATTAAATAAGTAAATTGTTTAATTTTATGCTACTAAAATACATTAGATACATGTACGTAACATAATTTAACAATAAATACCGTCTAACAATAACAGTATACATAATATATCACAAATTTCATAAAGATGGTTAGTGTCCACATACTTTTGGGCGGGTGTATGTATGTACATTCCTGGACCAAATGATAGCACATACGTACTACATACCTTGAATTTTTCGAAGACTACATAAAATTTCCAAATAAAACGCAAAATATCACAGGGGAGGAGAGAGACCTGATTGTAAATAAAGTCCATCTTGCTGATTTTCTGAACAAGCAGAAGAAAAACAGAAATCCCGATTTGGTAAGGATTCATAAGGTTCCATTCTACTATAATAACATGTTTGAATTGTTCAATACTGTTTTTCAATATTGTTCTGCTTCTCGTCTTTATATACATTGCGTGAGAGCCCTCCCAACAATTTTTTATATCCGGAGAGTGTGCCGGCCATAGAAAAGCTGATGTGTTCTCTCCATCAAAACATTGTTCGAGAACTGGAGCTCTGTGAATAGCAAACTTATCATATTAGAAGATTTTGCTTTTAGTAATTTGTTATGCGTGTTCATTAATCTGTTCCGGCACTAAATACCTATATATGTATGTTTTGGCCTGTGTCCATTTGAGAGTAAAACTGTCGTGAGCTACTCTCGAGTGTTAAATTCGTCAGTGTACACGCTATTGAGAGTGTTATAGGAGAGTTGCACGAAAGGACACACAAATTGAGAGTATTCTCGAGAGCATCTATCGACAGAAACTCTGAAACGGACACAGGCCTTTTGTTTAATCATTTCACCTTCAAGAAATCGTATATCGATTTTGCTTTTTCTATCCGATTCTGATCCAGACCATTGCACTACCCCCACTCATTTTTCACCGTTTGTCCACAAGTTTTTTTTTTTTCTTAAATCATGATAATAGAATGAAAAGCCCCTAGGATCGACCAAGTTGGTTTCCCTTTCGTTAATATACAAAATACCTTTTTTCATTTTTTCTTTTCAACACGTACTTCTGCAAATGTTAATCTTTGCTCGTTGTGTTCTTTTGTTAGTCGAGATTTTGCCTCAGTATCAAACTTCGAATAAACTTGCAGGCCAGAAGAAGACAGCCAACAGTTCGGACATTTGCAGCGATACGCGTTTCTTGAACATTACCGCGTAATGTTAAATTTGAGGCAATACGAATAATTTCTTGTTTTTCCGATCGGATAGTGTTGACGATCTACCACAACCTTTTAAATCTCGTAATATAAAGTGTCTTTTACCAAATGACATATTACTTTGGGAATTGTTTTATAGCTTTTGAAATTTCAGAAACAGTTGCTTGTTAATTATTCAATTGAATAAATTTTGCAATTTTGGTTTCACTTAACTTCTTGCTGTGGCCCACGTTGACTTTGGTAAAGCATTCTTATCTTATTTTTAGTTGAATGAAATAAGTTTCTTTCTTTTTAAAAATTTTTAAAAGTTACAAAGAAGAAACAATTGTTCCCAAATTTAACATTTTCCTATTTCATACTTCGACCCGACAACTCATCAACACTTAAGTGTCCATATCATTCTTCGAATGATTTGGCTGTAGATATAACTGAAATTACATCCATAATGATATATCTTTATATGAAAGGATAAAATAGTCAATTAGCTTTTGCTGATTGTGAGTACAAATCATCGGTACAATGCTAGTCGATATAATATTTCAGATTACTTGTTGAAATTACCAAGTTAATTGACTTAAGTGTCAACAAAAAAATTATTTTCGTATTCGGTAGAACGGTAGGATCTGATAGGATCTCGGTTCTGTCGAGAATAAATTACATTCTGGTGAAAATCATATGTTACTGTATGCTTAATAAAACCGTTACCAAGTAGGTTGCGAATATCCTTATAGACATCGATTTTTAGAAATTACTTTATCGAAGTTAAAATAAGAAGGAAATCGATTTTTCGGTTTAAGGACCTCCTTAAACAATGAAATCCAATGAGAAGGCTCTCAACTTCGCTTCAAGTATACGCGTGGTTAACTATATTTCACACACTTGCATATACCATAAATGTACCTGAAGATCCGATGTCTATTAATAACCGGTGTGCGAATCATAAAGCGCGTGGTTAATTGACTCATACGCGTAGCTATTACCGGTTATCATTCAAAGAACACATTTTACGAGCGCGAAATGACGAACCTCGTCCTTCCCTAAATTAACCACCTGTTTGGTGTTTCTGGCGCAGCCGTGACTCGATCGCGTACCCATCGAAAACATTGAGCTCTCGTGCGTGCTGCGCATGGGACTCGGGCAACACCGATAATCACACTAAGATACATTTATCTGCATACTAAATACGTATCCAATCAATTAATAGCTAAGCATCGTAATGCTGCATGCGTTTGCGCACGCTAACAATAAGCCATATGGACTACGATGGAACAGAGGCGAACACGAATCTCTCTCCCTCTCCCCCCACTACTCTCTCTCTCTCTCTCTCTCTCTCTCTCTCTCTCTCTCTCTTTCTCTTTTACTCGAATCAACGTACATTTTCTAATTAAGGAAAGTAGGATTTTAATATAATTCTGCCTGATGCATTTTATTTTATCAGAATCGTATGCAGTGAGTAGACTGCGCATCTTTGTGCAAAATAAGCATTTTCTTCGTCAATTGTAAAACACAGGAACCATATAAAAGATTCTTTTTGTCTCGAATGATTTAATAAATTGGAAATAATATATTGTAGTTCTTAAATTCTTGTAATCTTTATACTATTTTAAATTGCATCTGCTCGTTTTTGTTACAAATGCATAAAACCCGCAGTCTAGTAATGAGATACATAGTCAGAAATTCTTATGCTTTTTTAACATTTAAAAGTACAGTAGGACGGTATCGTTAGCCACAATGGAAGAACCTGAACGGAGAAAACGCTGTTCTAGACTTTTAAATGCCATACGCAATTTTGATAGCGTTGTGCGTACAAATTGGCAGCCATTCGGTAATTTTTCTTGCATTCTCCTAGCACCATAAACATATCAAAACAATTTTGAGACATTTCGTATATACACATAAAAGTAAAGTGGCTATCTTTTAGAAGAGCACAGTAATTACATAAATACGTTTGTTTTCATTTCATTGATAATGACTTTGATATTGTCTTGAGTAATGCTGATATTGAACACATGTTATTGTTTTGTCATAGGTATTTGATGGTGGATAAAAAAACATACCATTCCATTTAAAAAAAGAACACATGATGTCCCCCTCGGCACTGAACAATTTTGATCTGAAATATTTTTGCGTATAATCAATATTTTTGGAAATATTCGTCTGTAACACTTTATAATTTCCACACTGTATTTATGACTTTAAAGCCGTTCACGTTTAACAATATGTTTTAAATACAAAAAATTAGTTATCTTGAAAGAAGAAAAGTGTAACCTGATACGTATAGTTTAAGAAGTATTTGTAAGAAATATTTACATATATGTTTCATTACTTCTACCATTGCATGCGATCTTCTTAAATAAACTACTGTTTTGAAGATCAGAAATTCTGTGCAAGGATTACTGAAATTTTGAGCATCAATTTATTTAATTCGCAAACATCGTATTACAATATCAAACGTTGCCATAATTGTACACGAACTATCGTCAAATAAGACGTAGATATTGTATGCATACAGAAAACGAAGCGCGCGCTACACACACACAAAGCTGGATATTAGCCGGTTCGTAACATTATGCGGTAATAAATTGAGATTCCCGTCCAGTATTCGTAATGTATTTACATAGATCGAGAATAATCTTTACTAGTCAGTCAATATTTACTCCAGCGTTGGGGCTCGCTACGATCGAATATGTTATCGAAGGGAAATGTTTAATGCCTATTCACGGTAGTCCATCAATATAATTACATAGTACCAGTGCAATTAACCAAAGTTGTTTAAGGGCTTTTACGATCAACGGCGCAAAGACTAGTCGCTATATCCCTGTTATTCTACTAGACTGCGGATCTTTATGGAAAATGTCAATAAACTGTATCAATTATCAGAAAAAGTAGTTACGCACAAATTGATTTCTTCTTTTAATAATTTCAATAGGCCGTAAAAAATGTGCCAGTAATATTAAATCCATTTAACATTTTTTCTGTATTGTGTTTCACCTAATTTTTTGCCATAAACACATAAAATCCGCACTCTACTTGTTTTACAACATTATTATAGTAAGACCATATTTTGTTGTAGCAATATTTCTGAATCAAAAGTTTAGTAAAGCTGACAATAAATTCGTTAATGAATTTAGCAATAAATTAGAAAAAAAACACTCTCACTGAAAATTCATCTTACCGTAATGTGTTAAACGAGTAAAATCTACACGCTATAATAACTAGACTGCGGATCTTTATGCAAAATAAAATTTGTATACATCAATTGCAATCTATAGGAGCTAAGTAAAAATTTATTTTCCTCATTAATAATTTTTATAGGTTAAAAATAGTATCTCGACATTCTTGAACTTTTTTAAATTTTCCATTGTTTTGAATTACACCGACTCGTTTTTGTCATAAATGCATAAAATCCAGTCTATCAATAACAATACGGTTTTGTGCGAAGCGATCGTGTCCGATTTCGCATTAAAATCCTACAAGGAATTGGGCACGAACTTTTGGACTGACCTAATACGTAATGAGAGAGGCTCTGAACAGTGGAGCGTTGTTGATTTGTTTTTGTTATTTATTTATTTAATGTTGCTTTACCGACAGAGATCATTAGAAATGTGAAACAGCTTGGCTTAATCTTGAAAATATTGTATAATTTGTCTTGAACTCTTTAAAATTTGAGAATAGGGGAATATAGTAGTATTTCATGTTTTTGATCTCAAAAAGATATATATACTTGTATTTATAGTAGCAGTCCGTTGTGCAGTTGCAGATAAACATTTCAATCGTGAAGCTTTGAATTTTCTGTGAACTATTGCTGCAAGAGGATTCGGAGTATTAAGAAGCTCTCAAGTAGGATTTTGCAGTAGTATTTCACATTCCATAACATAACTAAATACAAAACGCCAAGGTATTCCGTCAACTGATTTATTGTATGTATGGTATTCAATAAAAGTAATTTGTAACGGCATAATAATCAGATATAATATTTAAATGGTATTTTAAATGCTTTTTGCTTGTCATTGGCTGTAAGCACCGGCTTCTGTTCGGGAGCAAGTGCAAAGATCGACGCACATAATCACCTTTGTGTTTGCTTTCCATGGTTTCTTTGTACCCCCTTTAAGAAACGAGCATTGTTCGGTGGCACGCGTCTGAACCTGAAGATATATCTTGGTGAATGGACCTTGCCCCTTACTACGAGCGCACCTTAACCGAAGCTACGACCCAGCCGCGATGTCAATGCAACCTGTTTCCTTCTGACGTTTGCACGATGACGTCACAGGTCTTACGAACACACGCATCTTCGAGACTCCGAGCTAAAGGTGCAAGCGTGACGTCTTCGGCAACGCCATTGGCGTAACGACGAACCCGATAGTTCTTTCCCCTGATTTTACCGAATTCAATCAGATTTCACTTCGTTTAGTACCCGTAACGTTAATCGCAGTCACTCCAAGCATACACGTAATGCATACGTAAACCATACGTAATGAAATTGCTAAGTATCCTATTAACAAAACTGAACATAACTTGTTACTTTGTATTTACCACGTAAAATTCTTAACGGTAAAGATAAGTAAATACTGTTTCTGTAAGTTCGCATATGGCATCTCCTACAAAAAGTAAGGACCAATAATTATTATAAAAATTTTTGACAGCTTCATTTCGGATATTTCAAATGTGAACACTCGATTTTGTCGAAATTGCAACGGTTAATATAGCAATACTATGGCTTTTGTGGAAGCCTACCGAATTTTTATCCAATTTCTAACGCACGAAAACTGTTAACAGGGAAGACAGAAAAAAATCAAAATTCCACTTTACTTGAAAAATCTGACGAAAGACGCCTGAAATTTCATTTCAGGTAGAATCCGAATGACTGGAGACGATGACACGAATATTTTTCCGTGCTTGTTTCGTCACGAAATAATTGACGATTAGTAGCATGGGCAGTAGAATTCGACGTGAATTCGGCTGTCGGGGAAAGATATCCGAATTGAAAACTATAATACCTAAGCCTATGGTTGCACCCCCGGCTCCCTAATCGCGGTGCCAAGCACGCTACGAAGCCACGGTGGTCTTTCCACTAGGCTTTTTGTGCTGGTGCATTGTCGGAATCAAGCTGCAGCTGCCCATGGAAGAACCCCCATACGCGCCCCCATAAGAGAGCCACGTCATACCACCTGGCCTTATCTGCATGTGTGTACTCGAGAGGGGGTCGTGCACCCTCCCAACTTTAGGTACACACCGGGCTTGGGACGCTTGCGGCGGACTGCCGTGACGCCGCGTTGCGACGCGACGCCGCTCCTCTATGTGTACAGTCCGTGTACCTACACATACACGTGCCAGGACTGAGGACTGCACACGCTGCACATTGCACGGAGCGTATATGGTATTGGTGTATCGTCCTTTTTCCAACGCATCGGTGTGCTGCCTGTGCACGCGCTGCGCTCCGCTCTGTGCCGGCACGTGTGCATTTTCACACACGACAGCGCCCGGCGTACGTGAGCGTAACGAGCACGCGCCGACCGAACACGAGACACTGAACGCACCGAATTGTTTCGGAAGGATTTGTTTTGACACACCAACACGTAAACGGCCCGTGATTTTTACGCTCGATCATCAGGAACATTCAAACTAGGTTCTACACTCCTCGACAAAACGATAGCGTACCTATTTTTAATCTCTCGAACGACTATATACAACGGCGGACAAAAGAAAGTTTAAACGATATACTTATTTCAGCGTCGCGGCTAAGAAATTAAACTTGATTTACAGAATCTTAATTACTACAATTCCAGTTTGACCTTTCGTTCTTCCATTCGCTCGCTCATCACTCTCATCCCCATTATTCCTTTCCCACGTTCACTATCTAAGTATACTTACTGTAATATAATGTAAAATTTCGAAGCGGACAATTTTTTATTATTAATGGACCTATATTATGAAATAAAAATGGTACATATCATTATGGTAATTGTTCCTAATGTAAAGAACATGTTAATCTAATTGTATATCTAATACAATAATGTTAATCTAACAAAAAAATATGACCACAATATCTTATATTTTCTTTTCATATGATCTAATCATGGCATAGCCTATTTGGTATACTTGCAATTAACCCCTTGCCGTACGATTATCTTCATAGTTGCAATAATTAGAACTTCTTAGTCTGTAATAATTTCACAGACGAGAGAAGAAAATTTATATTTTTGCTGTATGTCTTTGTGTATTTACTTTGAGCTAAAGTTATTGACTTCAATATGAAAAATTTGTGGTCGATATTCCTAGCTGCCATGATGTAGCTGCGATGGTCTCTATTGTCACTTGCAGACAACTGCCCTCCTAGACAAAATGATAGTGTGCTATCTTTAATTTCTCGAAACCTATGTATATAGAATTTCTCAATGAAACACAATATCTTATTTAATACAGTGCAAAGAGACGGAACCTGTTAGTAGATAACGTTTACCTAGCTGGCATTCTGAGCAAACAGAAGAGAAACAAATCTTGAAGGCGAAATGGCGGCATACCCAAGCTTCGCGGTCAATTGTCATGCATCAGTTCCATGTTTTAAAATGATAGGTAGGCCCAACTGGCTTAATCGAAAGTCTACGTGGGCGGCAGCGAGAGGTCAAGTGAAATAAAAATTGCAAAAATTATTCCATTGAATAATCAACAAGCAACTGTTTCCGAAATTTCAAAAGCTGAAAAAAAATTCTCAAAGCAATATGTCATTTGATCTCCAGACCTGTAAGTTTATTCGAAGACAATCTCGACTAACAAAAGAAAAGAAAAAATGGAAAAAGGTATTTTGAGTATTAACGAAAAGGAAATCAATTTAGTCCCAGAACAGATTGTTCGCAAAATACAATTAAAACACTATATGTATAGATGCTTACTAATATCGATGACTCGAAGTAATAAAAAGTAAAAGCAAATGTGCCATTTATTAATTACCTGGTAAGTACATAATATGTAACTTTCTTCATTGTGGAAATATAATATATGCACAAACTGTGTAAATGTATTATCATTTCATCTCGTAATTTCTGTTTTTCTTCTGCTTCTGTGTTTTATTCAGGCATTCCATGTAATCTTCGAGAAATTAAAGATGGTGCTGTTCGGACTATAAGAACACACATTCGAAATTGTTGGCCGCAGCCCTGATTTCGTTTTCTTCTATCGTAACAGTGGTGCGCAACTTCCGATATCCGTACTTGTGTTTTGAGTACCGCCCCGTCTTAAATATTCCAATGACCTGCAGATGTGTAATTATTCGTTTTATTCATATAAGAGATAAGTGATTATTCAATATTAAGCCCTTTGTGTACAATTTTCTTCAGCGCCTACAATTATCAATTTATCTTGAGTCTATATTTACTTCGTTATTTAAATATTGATAACGTAACGAATGGTGAGAATTTTACTTCGGCTGAAAAGAGAGGAATGTCATTTGTAATTTTTAAATTTTGTACACAAAAATATTTTCATCACAAGCCCAACTCGATATTACATGGCAAGGGATTAATAACAAATGTTTAATAATTCGATAGTTCATTGATCACTTCGTGTTATTGTTCAGTTGATATAACTACGATGGTATAGTATATATTTTATTGCGATGACATTTTATCGGTTATCGATGGTCGATAGAATGTAACATTTGAAAAATATGACTTTACAACCATACATATGTATACGAATGATTTACTACACTTTGATTAAATAGCTCGTAGCAATATTCTTACATATTATTCTAACGATTCTAATTCTAATGAAATTATGTTAGTTACAAATTATTAAAACTCGACAGCTGTGACTGTCTTACAAAAATATGTGTTAATTAATTTAATAAAAGGACATCTATCCTAACAATAGCAAACGACACTTATGTTTATCCTTCAAAAGTATGGTTAAATACCTATTTGAAATCATTTATTTCGCACCGTTATATTCTGTACTGTTATTTGAAAAGGGAAATTGTATTGATTCATTTGAAATATTAGTAATTTCAAAATTTATGCCAAGCTTTTCCAGAGAAATAATCCTCAAAATAATATTCAACAAAGGGTGTCAGTATAAACTGGACTCAAATCTGATAATCAGGTCAGCTGATATAACTTTGATGAACGATTTCAGAATTATCTGAAATAATTATTTCAAATAATTATAAAATAAAATAATATGTTATATGAAATAATATTTCAATTAATGTTATTTCAGAAATGATCGCAGGCATGGAAGTAATTATAAAATAAAATAACATGATACTTAAAATAATTTTTCAGATAATATTATTTGAAAAATGCCCAGGTTTGGAATAGTGATATTACAGACAATTATATTTCCCTGATTTACTAATAATGGCAATGAATAGCCTACCCAATATTATCGTTTGATGTGATTCATGTAAAAGTCTCTTAGGAGACCTGTGTTTATAAACATTACGTACTATGGAACATGCCATCCCAGTTAAACTAGAGTCCATTAAATTACCGTCTTCGAATAAACATTGAACTTGTTCTACTATGGCCTATAGCAGGCCCGAGCAACTTTTTCCCAGCTGTTGTCTCGCGTCTCCCAATACCAGTGTACCGGTTCCCCCACTATGAACTATTTCAGGCTTTCCTATACAGGCTTGGTAAGAAAAAGTTCTGTCAATCACTGAGCATTTTTTCAGTACTATGAAAACAAACGAGATACTTTAACTACTCAAGTTAGACAAAACACCCTGTAATACAAGATTCATCGCTTAACTATAATATCACTTAAATTTTCTCATAATCTACTTGTTGCATCAAAAAATGTTTCAAACAAAAGTTGTTAGACATAAACCGTTGCTATTAATGTAATAGTTAGGATTTTTATATTTCACTTTTTTATCGATATACAAAGACGACCTTGAGATTTTGTTTCATAATGTGTGATATTTAAATACGTAATTTGAGAGAGTATTAAATGTTGAGTAAAAAACTACTAAAGTACATGAGAATGAAAATTAATAATTATCGAAGTATTCTGTAATTAAACTGTGGTGGAATCAGAATGATAAAACTTCTTTGTTTTCAATTATTGCTTTATGAAATTTTTACAGGACCCAGAACGATAGAATTTCAATCACGTTTACTTGATCAAAATCAACGATTCAGTAGAATTTTCATTGTGTAAACACTCACCAGTTTACCAACACATTGTGTATGGTAAACCAGTAAATACCATACAAACTGTACCATGTTCGGTATCATTTTACTTAGAAAAGCGTCACGTACATGTTGGTGAAAGTTTGTATTAAAAATAAACAAGCTATTATTAAATTGAACCAAACATGCTCAGACGGTTTCATCAACATTCACTGGAGAATATCTCAGTAACTATCACCATCACTTTCTCATCCTATCTATCTTAATACATTAGGACTTCAATACTCTTTTGAATCAGATATTTAAATATCACATATTGTGATACAAGAACTCAAGGTCACCTTTATATCTCGATAAAATATCAAGACGTCAAAAAACTAATGATCTCATTTGATACAAAGAAACTTTTTGTTATGTAACGAGTACGTTATGAGTAAATTCAGGTGGTACAGTTACATGACTCACCCTGAATATTTTTACAAAGTTCGATCTGAATTTATCATTCTTACCGCAGAAAAGAGTAAGAATGGGCTATTTACTATGTTAGACGTCAGTACACATTAACATTCTTGGTGGGTTATTCATTGTCTCGGATTTTGCTGAAAGTGAAGTAGTCCATGTAAATATAGGGGCGAGGGGGGGAGTTGAAATGTCACCATTTTGTTACCTTCGAAATTGTTGAAACTACCTTTACGAAAGAATTCATATCATTATTGTTAAAGGTTATTGTTAAAGATAAAAACATTTTTTTTTAATCGTCATCACAAAAGACTGTTTGTATTTAATAATTTACTATTCTATAGTTACATGTCATTTTTTAATAAATATTAACACTTTCGCGATGGGCTAAGAAGTATTACATCTCATCAGTATGAGATGAGCTTGTAGTAATTTGTTCACAATTTAAAAAAATTAAACACAACAAATGCGTATAGAAAAAAAATTTGAAATCATCTAGGACTACCAAGATTCGACCATTGAAAGTCTGACGATTGTTTTCCGCCTCAACCGATATCAATGTCAGAATATACGATAACTGACACATATTTACCAAATGCAATATTTAAATTTTCGATAGGGGCTTAGAAAAAAAATGGTAAGAAGTAACCTTTAACACTTTCTCCACGATTCTGACCAATTGCAATTTTTTCAAAAAATTTTATTCACGTCAGCTAGTGAATCATTGCAAACATTGTTCATATTTCGATTACGTTAGCCTTCGCACAAACCTTTAATTTGCGATTAATTAAAGTTACAGTTATTTATAATCAACCTGAGAAAAGGACCACGGTGAAGGTCAATTGATTTAAAAATTATCAGAAACATTTTTCTACGTGGACAGAAAAAATAAAGGAAAATTCAAATAGATATTGAAAGTTATACGTTATGAATTAGAATGATGAATCAGATTGCCTACAACTCAGTAGTATGTATTCCCTAAAAATTCTTCTAACAGATTGTCATTTATGCCGAACTTTAATTTTGAATTACACTTTCAGAAATTATGCAATTACGAGAAGTATTACGGAAACTTATTCCATTAACAAATGTGAACGTTTATTGTAAATACATAGATTATTTATGTATTTACTATGAAACAACGAAAAATGTGGATAATTCTTATAATACAGGATATGTCTATGTTATGCAATGTTTATGCGGACTAAACCGGTAAAAAAACGAAATTGTTTGAACAGATAGGTTATGATTTGCTTTGAATTTGATTGATATAGAAAATGCGACACATCATGTAGTCCTTTGATAGCTGCTTCGCAAACTGCTACGAATCTATGCCGTTGTTCTAACACATAAGAGGCCGTATCTTATCTACTGGCACGCGACCACCCTCTGTAATTCAAGATTCGGCAAACAATCGTATTCGGTGTCCCGATAATTGTATTTGATCAAAGCCGATGGAAAAAAGAACGACTGATTATGTGTAACTTTTAGTTTAAACAACCATAATCGAAACTCGTGACCACGGTCTGGTCGCAGCACACGAGGAAAGGGATATCACTTGTAAAGGGATATCACTAGTGTACTTAAATGTTTAATTGTCGGAAATATAAATTTTGTACATCAACGAAATTTCTTCCTCTTCATTACTACTATGGCAGAATTATCATTATTACCCTGGCAGAAAAATTCGATTTCAATTGTGAATATGATCTTGGAACAAATTATTTAGCTGTATATTAAATATGAATCATAGTGCAGTACGTGATTCATATGTTAGAGAAATGTGCTAGAAGAGGTGATGACATTTTAGAAAAATATTAATGATGTGATGCATCGTTTTGCACTTTACCAAGTATAAAATAATAAATAAGAAAATTGAAATAAAGAAATTGAACAATAGATTACTTTTTAATATTTCCAACGGTGAAGATGACAACAGACATTGCCACACAAATCTTTTTCTCATTCTGCACATTATAAGAAAACAAACATATTAATTTTTATATTACTATTTTCTTTGTAGGTGACAAATTTTATCATTTTACTTACTTTTATCGTTATGGAAAATATTTTTTATACTGAAAATATGAATAATTACGATGATAAACACTTGATTTATTTGATGGAATAATTTTTGCCTTTATCAGTCATTTCCGTGGTACGTATGCACAATTTTCTTCCCGAGCATTTCGATCAGAATTTTCTAATCTCTTTCCTGAGAACGGAAAACGTCCTATTTCGACCCCTTTGACTATGAACCAGCTGGATGCAGCCGGTACAAAGTATGATTCAGTGCACTGTACAAATCCATAAAATTTTCTAATGCAGAAATTTTGACATCTTCAAGATTTTCTAATATGGAAATCTTGGGAACACCACCACTCGGATTTTACAGTATTATAAACCCCTGAATATTAACCCGTCGTTACTCTGAATCACGTTTTGGAGCTGGTTGTATTTAGTCAGATCGGGAATAGTCACCCTTCCAAATCAAGTAGCCCCTATTTTGGCATAATTCTTCAACGACTCTGTGTTCCCCGTATTACCAGTGCGATATCCAACCTATACACAGTGGGACGAAACGATTTGACGGCGATCAAATATCTGTAATTTTGCCTCTGCTTTATACAAATTAATACATTTTTGTGGTCATATTGTTATTGCTCATAGCGTATATACAATTGATGTAGATCCACAAAACTCACGTTTTAAATTTTCATTATAGACACAGATAAAAAAGTTGAAAAAATTTACTTTTCCTTTTTTCTTCGCAAGTTCGACCAATAGGAATCTTTTAAAAATTTTGTTTACCCGTTATTACTAAACTATGTCTTCTAATATGTCAAGAAATCTCAACACATTTGGTGCAATTTTAAGGAAATTATGCGATTTTGAAATATGGTTCCATATTTTGTCGCGGGGTATACACCATACTTCGTATACTCGACCTCTACCGTGATAATAATAATTTTAACAGAATCTAATTTCTTGCAACATATAATTAGGTCAAAGCTAATTTTAAATAATATTTGATTTTAATCCACCATTCAGATCCAGCTATTCTTACTTGACCGTTCACACATGATAAAATCTTACTGCGTGGGTTGTATCAACTAATTTATAATATTAAAGTTACGTGGCTGTTACTAATATATTACATGAGCTACCTAATCTCACATCAGAAATCCAAAAACTGTTTCCCAACCTATACGGCTCTCTGATTTGGTATCACGTTCGTCCACGCACCTACTAACGATTAAACAATGAAAAACCATATTTTATAAACCTTAAAACTTATTCCATAAACCACTTTGTCCTTAAGAGTTTGTCTATGCATGTATGTATTACGTATACAAATACAAGAAAGAAGTTTAACTTCCTTTTTAATTTTAGTTGTAGTGAAACAATTCGTATACTTACGTGTACTTATGCCAGAGTAGATACCTATGTACACAGTGGATTCGAACCACTGAAAATCACTGAAAAGAAAAGCCTCTGTGCGCGTAAAAGGAGCGCATCCACTTACGGACATGCTCGCATCTGTCCACCAGCATCCCTCGGTAAATACGCAATAGGACTCGCATAGACACGTACAACGGGAACTCTAAAAGTCCCATTATTGAAAATACATTCGCCACATGTCGAGCGTATACGCTTATGAGCGTTATCAACGATGAAATAAGAGGGTTAAGCTTCAGAAAAATTTAACGTTGCAACGTCGTGATTGAGGATTAAACGACTATGACAAAGCAAAAATGAAACCGCTCCACTATTGAAAGAATGTTATTCTTTAATCGCCATTCGAGTATGTATCGTTCGAATTACGCGTTATTTCTATTCAGAACTCGGTACGTTTCATTGAAAATGAGACATCAGATAATCATTTTAAATAATGAATTATATCAAAACACTTTATTATCTTTGTTAAAAAAAATTATCTTTATTTAGTGTTCGTTCTAGTGTTTATTTAGAATTATCTTCAGATCATTTTTCATTACAAATACTTCTCTACAATACAAACTTCTATACAAAATAAGAAATTGTTGTGTCAGCTTGAACAAAAATAGATTATCTTCAGATTTTTCTAAAAATTGATTTTTATAGATTGACAAAAATTAGACTCGTATGTGTCCGACGTGGCAATCGACGTGTTAGCGTGTACTTTAACCTGGAAGTTTTTCAAGTTTACTTCCCACCAGGTCTACGCTATTTTTCATACGAAGAGAAACTGTGGATTCAATATTTTTATATTAAGTATAGAAAGGAAAACATTTATATTTTAGTGAAAATTTTTTAATATATATTCAGAGTAATAGAATAACAAGATGATTTAAATTTGATTTTTGCCGCCATATACGCGGCATTGGACCCAGTAAGTAAAAGTGCCATGCCGCTGATATGGCGGCATTGGTCCGTTAAGTGTTATTAAAATTCAAGAAACGTCAGACTGAGTAGAATTAGTGAAACTTTTAGGACACCCTAACTTGTTGTTCCACTATAAATGCTACAGATCTGTTTGAGCAATTTCGAATAACCCGCAGAACGGTGTTCGCAGCGGGAATCCTCGAGTCACGATCCTCACGTTGCGTCGCGTCCACTATTCTTTTCAGAAAGTGCATTCATGTAGTCGGTCTGAGGGCTGAATGCTTGCTCGCGTCATAACCCAAAATATGTATACATGTGCATGCATTGATCGCATACGGGTAAATGTGTCTAAGACATTTTCGAGATGACACGAGTTTTCTGGATATTTGCAAGTGGCTGCATTGCCAACCAAATAAGTACGTAAGTATACGGGCACGATTTCGATGCTGCCAACCGAGACGTTTCAAGAACGTCTTTTCAAAATCTAGATCTACATCTCGTTCCAGTACTGGTATTGTTTCGTAATAAATTCTGCAAGGGACCTATGTTAGCAGTTTCTACAAATTGCTATTCAAGCGTTTATATATGTACGTCTACATTACACGCTCTCTGTTAGGATATTAATGAAATATTAGACTATGATGATTCATAAATTACATCAATTCCCTGTTTTAAATTTTATCGATTCTTGTAAGTGCACGGCCAAATGTGCGAATTACATGTAAACTATTTAGTATATTTGGTGAAAAGTGGTTAAAGCGATAGTTGTATGGTTTTAAGGAGAGCGTACAATGCAGTAGATTTTTTCGAATTTTCTTTTCTATCAAGACGTAAAAGTGGCCTTGAATTTTCTTTTATTATAAAGGATAAATTTTAATCTTGTAATTGAGCTGATGATTGAACCCTGAATAAAAGCTATGAAACAATATATGGGATAGAAAGGTAATAATTAACGTGACATTCTGTATAATTGCTTCCAATACGAGTAATGATCAAAATATTATCAATCACAATTAATACATTTGTGTATTCGATCAGTACAGGTGATACACAGTGTTAAGTAAAGTAAATAAAATAAATATGCTCGTATATGCTTTCTTATTTTGATATATATCCTGTACTCTATAATCGATAGAAGAAATTTATTATAGGTGTCGAACACAACAAGACTGTAAGCGTCGTTCTAAAAATTTTTTGGCTTGTTGTTAGCTGTAAAAGATGAAGTATTTGAATCAATATATTTTATACTACACAGTATGGTTAATATTTCCTAACTATATTACGCTATATAAACTATATTACACTATATACAATAACTCTTGTAGCACATATTCCAGTGAAACTATAATCATTTGCCGAAGTCAGCGTGAATGAAAGTTTCCCCGATGAAGATACAGTAGCTTTATTCAACTACAGCAAACATATTTTATCTTTTTGATCTCGTGTAAAATTACAATAGCAATAGCTATCTTATTGAAAAATTTGAAAATACAGTTTGTTTAATTCAAAATTAATATCGGACGAAATCCGACACTTCTACCGAATTTATTATGCAGAAAAGAATTGCCCGATTTAAAAGCTTCAACTTTTTGAGACATAAAATAGCTATGACTTCTTCGACTTCCAAAAATCCTTCAATCCGTAAAGTGTCTTCGAACATGTTGTACGATTAGGGATTGTTGTCTTGCATAATTTTTTGTAATAGTCGGATAATGCACATCTTCCAGCGTTTTCGATAACGTTATATCTTAATTAATTCGAATACTTAATGCTTAATTAATTCGACACATTCAAATGCTTTTAAACTAATAAGTTTTTGCCATAAGCGATTTAGTATTTTTATGTAGGAAATAATTAGTATCATCGAGTAGTGTATTTAAAAATATACGATTCCATTTAAAAAACACAGTTGACCTGTGTTTGACCTCTACACGTCCACATAGAAAAAAGATATGTACGTCGGAAAATGTACCCTCTGATGCCGTTTATCTTTTATTTAAAACATTTTTCGTAGCATCAACAATTTCGGTAGATATTCGATTAGATCGATTTAAATGGGACACCCTATACATGGAAACGCATTAAAGAATGTTTGTCTGATCGGTGCTGAACAGAATCGTTTCGTATCCGAACGGATAGTATAAATCGGCCTTTAGGGTTAAATGTACTAAGAATGACAATCTAGAGAGTTCTGAATCGAAACTCGAATACTATCCGTGCAAAAATGACGAATTGGAGAATAACGAATGAGACAATGCAATATTACGATATATTATATATTTTTCTATTTTTATATTCAATATGCCCTAAAAATAAGTATAATTAATATATACGCAGCAATTGGTACCACAGTAATCGAGTCCCTTAACCTACATATTTTCGATTTCAGTGAGAAATGTATGAACGTATTTACGTTTTAGGTGATTTGGAGTGATGAAAAAGAATTCAATCTTAATGGACCAGATAGATTCAGTTCATCTCTGTGAGAATTCAGTGAAAACATCTTCATCACTCTTACAATTAGTTAAATCTTGAACGTACTACCAGTGAGATATAACATGCAAGAGGAAATTAATCTGACTTTTATTTACTTTATTTATTTAGATCAGCAGTTAACATATACAGAGATAAACTTCCAACTCGAATTGCCCTTCATTCCACGCATTTTCTACTACAATAAACAAATTGAAGGAAATCGGAGACTTGGACCCTAATAACGTTCGATAATATTAGGAAATATTGATGTAAATATTTCGAGATACAATGATCGGAACCATATGGTTGTACAGATCGATTATTTTCTTTCTTTTTTTATGCTGTAAAAGAATATGCAAAAACCAGTACGTCGCGTCATTTCATTTAAAAAAGTACCGATGACATTGAAATCTTTGAAAAACGACTATACTACAATATTACAACTTTGTCATAAGCACTTTTGTCATGAAATCATAAATAGAAGATATTTAGGTGTTCTCATTTAAATATCCCACCCGACATATTTGGTGCAAAAACTTTAGGTCGAACCCTACGCAACATTGTAACATTAATTACAAGGCGAGAAAATTGGCTGCCTCGGGTTTTTCTGCGAGATGCGTATGTGCATGTAGTACTAACAATCGATTGTTAATCGAGAACAAACTAAAATGGTGCGAATGACCATATGCTCGTTCTTGTCGTTGATATCATGAAAGGAAACTAAAACGAGACTGAGTTGATTACATTTGAAGCAGCTGCATTTCCCGCAAGAGCAAATATTTCGATCATGAGAACGGAACTGCGAAGAATGTCGGGAGAGCTAATATCTCGTAATTATGTCACAAAGAGCAAAAATGTCGAGGATGTTGGGAAAGAACCGGTTATTAGTATCGAGTTATACCGATGCAAGTATTAAAAATTACTGTGCCTCCTCCCTTCGTCGTTCTTTTCATATTCTCTCATTCCTTCTTCCAAAATTGAAAGTTACCGGGACGACAGCCTTCTCATAAAATCTTAAAGTATTTCCAGAAGAATATTACTAACCGTTGGTTCGTTCGTTCGTCCGTTCTTCCGTTCGTCCGTGGAAAAGTCGATGGAACCTCACATCCGGTACGCTACTTTCAATGTGATCTTCGACTTAATTTGTAACGAGGTAAGTGGCAGGCACGCCGACCTAATAGCAATTAAAATTCCAGCCGAAATGAACTTTTAATGGCAAATTATTATTACGTTGGGGCAGGGTACCAGACTCGCGATCAATCAATCTTCTTCCTTTCGTGTAACACGTAATACTGTAACAATCTCTTTACGGTTTGAACATTCTTTCGAGACAAGTATTTGATTTCTTTTTATCAAACGAAGAATTTTTAGAAAACGTTTCTTTACGATACAGCAATAGGTCTTTACTAACACCAGAACTACGGGACGGGCTTCAAAGTTTTCCATTTATGATTTTGGAAACTTAAATATTAGACCACCACGTCATGCATATTTCGGTAACGGAATTGTATCTGGATACTTAAAATTCATTTTTGTGGTGATAGATACTGTGTGCAAATTTGTAAATTTGTGTGTAAATTTCTTTGATTTTGTTCAATTTTTGTAGTTGCTAAGCAAGCGAAAATATTAAAGATGCATTTATGGGGAATGTATTCGATAAGTTTATTTCCCTGAACATATATTATAACAAAAATCATTAAAAATCTGAATACATACAGTCTTATTATATATCAGCATTTTTAAAATACAATGAAATCACAATTTCGATGAGGAACAGACGAGATGATGTTTAGACAATGAAACGATAATTTTTTTATGCAAGATTAAGTGTTCACAATATATCATTAAAATATGCATTGAATACTCTATATTTATTTTGGTACCGAGCGTGGCAAAAACAAGTAATTGTAAGCAGTTCCAGATAATTAAAATTTGTTTCAAACAGTCATCGCTATCATATTTTTCTAGTTAAATAGTAGAAAACGATAGACAATCAGCAGACCCAAACAGCTATATTTTCAAATTTACTAATACATAGCAGAATTCCTAATTCGTAGCAGATGCATCTAGAAGCGTTTCTTCAATGCAATGTCCATTGATAGTGATATGTTTAAAGAAAAATAGTTGCTGTTTTGTAGACACAGATATCGCCCAAATTATTGAGCAAACTACAATTATGCCAATCAATAATGCCGAAAATTGCCATACACTGAGTACAGGCTATAATTTACATGTTATCGCAGTCTTAATTGGAACGAACACTAGAACGAAAGCGTATGTGTACATTGTTAATTTTTATAGAAAGTGACCATTTAGAAGAACAACGACAAAAATCTCTCCACAAACGGTGTAATTTTATAGAGTCATATCGTAAGGATAATATTCTTTACAATTAATTGATTATATGTACAAATACTTTTTTGATTCATTGTAAATAATATTATTTTGCAGAAGAAAACGAAAGAGCATCATTCGAGTAAATTCAATCAGCACTGATTGTTACAATTTCAGAGAAAATAATTCGCGACATTTTATTCAAGCCACCCTGTATACAGGTTTCAACCGAACTTCATATGGCTCCAGCATTTACTACAATTATTCAAAACAATCGACGAGTAATGTTATCGTAGAAATAAATAAACAATACTTTGTACCAAGTACGCAATAGATTTCAATTTCACATGCTGTCGATAACTATCGATAAGCATTTTGATGTATGAAAGATTAAAAATATGCACGGCGTATGGTGATGATATTTCATGCGCGCCGATGTAATAGACAAAACAATTTGAAAGGAAACGGAAGACTGGAGGAACTGGCGACGATGAAAAAGAAGATGGAGAAAGAGAGCAAAAAGAAATCTAAATGTAATATTTAATATCCAGATCCTAATTATGAACTACGCGGTATTAAATGAAGCCCTTGATGCCCCCCGGTAGTAATGGCACTTGTACGGTGTCCTATAGTGGATTACTTTACCATAGTACCTATATGCCGATATACGGAGCAGCTGCCCGGAAGAGCGACCACGACACTTCCTTCCTGGACGGCTCCTGTCTAACTATATGTACATGTATACTTTCTACGGTGTCCCTGCCCCATGCTCTGGAACCCGCACGAATGCTGCGAACGATATTCGTCACCGATATTCTTCTCGGATACCGCTTCGTTCTACCATTCCTCTGCTCCTTCTATCTTTCTTTCTTTTCTTATTTTTTTTTTTTAAGCTGAAACAGAATCGATTACTACCGCGTTCACTGCTCACTACAAAGAATAATTTTTTCAAACGTGTTCTTTTAAATGTCTTTACTACGTACGATACATGCATACTTACATGGAGTATGAAACATACGGCGGCGGACAAAAGAAAGTTTAGCGATGGAGTTTCTGTATGTCGGTATTAATAATTTTAACACAAGTTTATAACTTTCATTAATTTTTCAACACATCAAACTTCGTTTGTGTATTCGTCTCTTTTCGACGCATGCAGCGAACAAAAGTAAGTTTAAAGCCTTTTCCATTGTGTTGAATATTAATAAATACATAGTACATACGTTTGTCGCTATTTCTCTTCATTTCTGTGAATACTTACATTGACTAATTACACAGACGAATAAAAATAATACGATTGAGTAGGGTCGTTTATCTATTGGCAAGATATTAATCCCAAGCACACTTCAATTTGGCTTCCAATTTTTTTGAAACATTTTTTCGAGGTCATGGATGTAACGCATATTTATGTCAAGATTTTAAAAATTCAAAATTTTCTAACCAACCTCAATTTTTTCCCTAACACGTGTCACAATTATGGAGGATGAGATAAAAAAACCTTGCAAAATAATTTGCATCAAGTATAGCTAAGGTCCTCCTAAGAACAAGGAGATGTACAGTAACGAGCAAAACTGAGTCTACACAATTTGAAGCAACATAACTTTTTAAAAATTAGAACAAACGACTTGAATGTTATTGGGAAGTTAGAAGGATTAGTTTATTAGAAAAAAAACTGGAAAAATTGCCATTTTTAAGCGTTTATAACTCGTAAACGAATTAACCAATATCGGTGAAATTTTCAGCATGGATATAATTTATTTGAACCAATCAAATACATTCTTTAAATTTTCAACACAGGCTCAGATAAAAAAAGCTGAAAAAACCAACTTTTACTATTTCTGTTACGATTCCGACCAATTCAAATTTTTTTCAAACATTTTGTACACCTCGTCTAATAAACTAATCCTTCTAACTTCTCAATAACATTCAAGTCATTTGATCTAATTTAAAAAAAGATATGTTGCTTCAAATTGTGTAGACTCAGTTTTGCTCCTTACTGTAACTAACGGTAAACTATTTTTGTACAGTCTTGAACAAACATATATATTTCTATAACACATCGTACAAAACTAATGCTCTCTAACTTACCTTTGATAAATTTCGGTAGATTAGAATACTTGATTCACGTCCATAATACTTTTGCACTCCATAAAGAACAAAAATGTTTCTCTTTCAGCGACGGATTCTCTATCAATGCTTAATTGTGCGTATAAGTATTTATTGCTTCTAGGAAACGAATATAGACAATCATCTTTATATTACCTGCATATAATTGAATGATTATAATATCATGTTGCAAGCGCCGATTTATGTGAAAGTAATGACTCGACTGCGTCTGTGTCCACTGAACACATTTTCCATTCCGCAGTGATATTCTTCGTGCATAAACAGAAAGTGACGAAGCATTGATGCGTCATGAAGCATACGTAATGCTACTGCTGTATTGTTTACTCTACTTCACACAGTCATCGTATTAACAGACTTTTGCATCGATTAGGGTAACATAATTACACAAAAGAGAATGTAGATGTAGGTTGCGTGGATAAAACATTCTAAAAGATTGATTTTATAGTTATTACGAAATTTGACTGTTACCTGAAGACTGCACGTGCAGAGATAAATATAAATAAAAAAAGTCTGCACTAAATAAAAAACTATCTTTGCAAAGCTTTTAGCAAGAACCTACTCGGTTCCTTCTTCAAATTCTTTTCAATTGGAAAAGGCGTTTGAAAACTGGAAAATAGGAGAAAGAAGCAAGAGCTGGTTTGCATTAAAGCTAGGGAATAGAGAGTATAAATGAGCTCTGTTAAAACGTTGTATTTTTAGCAAGGAAATTTTCAGAAGAGTTGAGACCATTTGTCTCCGACTTTCTCTAGAGTAATATACTCTAAGATATCGTAGAATGTAGAATATATAACAGATACTGTCGCGTAGGTGTGGTTCATTAAATAGCACGCTCAACGATGAAACGCGATAAAGTGCTTAGTTACGCGCACAACAAAATTTTTGATGGGACACATTTCGCAGGAAGCAAATTTCCATCATTGTGTCAATGGAAACCGTGAACTCATCCATTTGTCCCACCTGTACAAGGAAATTACGCCCCCTCGTGTTAAACCGTGAACGCGTACCATCGCCATCCCCTTTTCCAACGAGCAATACCGTGGGAAGAGTTTGCGTTCGCTCATCGATTGTTTTTCCAAACGTTCACGGGCCAGCTCGTAAAAACATCCGAATTTGAAAGCATGTGCGGTAAGATTTGACAAAGATTAAGCGTTCGTTAATGTATATTAGTACACTACAATGACATGTAAGTGTCATTTTCTCATTACTAATGGCAAGTCGTATTCACTTTTCGTTATTTGACTAGCTACATCTTATCTCTATGTCATTACTAAACTGCAGATTTTATGCATTTACGGAAGAAATGGGCAACTCAAAAGGACGATGAAGAGAAGAAATATTTAAGAATGTTTCTTGCAACTAATATAGAAAATTTTTATTTTGGATAAAGATCCGCAGTCTAGTCATTATATAAATAATTTTTGTTTAAAATGATCATCAAACGTTTATTTATATCTTCATGATCTTGTTACCATTACGCGCGAACCAAGTTTATGGAATACATTTCTGTAGCCACGAAGAAACCATATCCACGTAACCCATTTTCACATAAACTGCAACGTATTTGAATTTGAACGCAATTCGTCAACATAATCAACAGGATTATCGCTAATAGCAGCACCATAGATGTTGATACATACTCATATTTTCGACACATACTTTTCAACTCTATTTATCTGTACTCTACTTACAAACCTGAACGAGCTTGCAGTCAGTACGAAATACACGAACTCCAAGCTCTTATTATATCGGTCGAACAGTGGATGCAGTTATACAGGGTGTTCCAAAATGTTGTATTTCCTTGAAAGAGGTAATTCCTGAGATCATTTGAAGTAGGTTTTTCTTTTGAAGTAGAATTATTAATAAAAAAAAACCAGGGCGCGGCAACAGCAAACGGATTCCAACTCGGCCAATGCCAACGCTCAGCGGGACCTGTTGCCAAGCCGGAATTCGTCCGCTGTATTCGCGCTCTGATTGGTCACTATTTTTTTTTGTTAAAAAGGAGAGGATACTTCCTTTCAAGGAAGTATAACATTTTTGGAACACCCAGTATGAAGCAGTATGATATTATTGACTGACTTACAGTACTATGTTATAATACTATTAGTGTTGTGTTATGTACTTACTATTGTTCGTGTGTGCTGGACAAATGTAATGTACATTTTCGTG
>CM052132.1:904873-918559 GCA_028454255.1 Halictus ligatus
TTTAGGAAATTTAGGGTACTTCTACTAGGAATCACAATTTTTGAATTTTGTTGTTGGATGATTGCAAAAGCTTTCACGTAAACAGAATCCACCAGCTGGTAAAGCGGTGGAAAACAATTGTACAAAATGGCGATGACTACATAGTTGATTAATAAAACTGTTAGTTTAGAATGTAGCTGCCTGTATGTCGTTTATGTTCAAACCGAACATGAACTTTTGCAAACATCCAATAGTTAGCAGTTTTTACCGTCTTATTTAAGAAGAACAATTTCCACTGTTCTATGTAGACCATTTATACTATAAATTAATTTTTCAGAGACTCTTACTGAGAATGCTCGAATCCACAAAAACTAAAAGTGATAATACTTTTCAACTTTTCTTATTAAAGCTAACAATAAGTAACTTTTGTTTGTCCAATTAGAAAATTAAGTCACGATTGAATTATGGTTTTTATGGGTCCATAGCAGATGTGATTTTGTAACCATTCGTATCGGAACAAATTATAATAAAGTTCTCTTTTATTTAGAAAGTTTTTTTTATTTATTTGAGACACAATAGAACTTTGAATAAAGGTGGAAAATTTCAATTTCGTTCTAAGCTCTACGTACGAATTCAAGATTTGTGTTTGCGTATTCGCGCACCAAACTAGACTTGGCTAAACGTACATACAATACATATTTACCGACAACTATGACTCGGAACGCGGGAATAAATAATAAGCATCGGAGAAGTTCGATTTTAAGGTATGTATATTTATCAGAAATGAAACTTTTATATACAGATATGAACAATAAATACATTTTCGTGTTAACCTACATTACATGTATACGCCTATACCTAACTATACCTACTTGCGGTTTCACGAATGTGCGCCAATCAGAAGTTTACGTAAACGCAACACTATGATACATATTTATAGAAACAAATGCATCTATAGCCGATCATACTATTACTTAACTGCTACTATATAAATACTGTCCCATGATTTCTCAATTTCTTTAATTAGTATTTATTTCATACCTTTTTCCATGTACTGTTTACGACTAGAATTTGATTTTAATTAACACTTATGTAGGACATTTACATAAATACCTGTATACCTATAACGTGTATACTAATGTACCTATACGTATCAATTTATTTTCTTTTTTCACATACGTACGGTGTTGGTTGTGTGGTAATACTTTATATTCGATTGGTGGAATTTCTCTTGTTAAACATTACAATTATTTTTCCACAACGTTTTCAAATTTAAAATAATACATTCATACTTCGCGGTAGGTATGACTAGAACTACAACCTACAAGTAAACTATTTTATATATATATATGTGTGGAGGGGGGGGTGTAATTTATCACTACACTTCACGATTGCGCTCGTTGTTTTTGTATGTACAGCTTTTACATAGTCATCAAAGACTCCTTCTGTTCAGATTCTTGGACTAGATAATACTCTGTTATTCTAATCAAATAGAATAATAAATAATGGAAAAATAAAACATAAATATAAATAAAAAGTAGTTATACATAATTTATCTACGACTCGAAATGACACCGATCGATCTAAAGTGAACTCGGCACGAGTGTAATTGTTTCTCAAAGCATTTTGTAGTGATTTTTAAATATCTTTTTATAGACAACGATAGCTATGCGTACGTGCAAATTTGAAAATCAGACATATCAACTCAATATTTCGAATCATTGTGTTTGAAGAATGCAGCGGTATCATTTCGAATCATTCGATTATGGTACATACTTAACGCTAAAGTCAGTAAAAAAAATAAATAACAGTTACTGATATTAATCATCGGTAGGATAACATCATTTGTATATTCATTGTGAAGCTGGCGAAAATTTCTTATAATTCCTCCCGAAGAAACTGTAAATTAATCAGAATATCGACACGACGTAGAAAGCAGAGATGCATGTGTCATGCGAAAGAAAAATTCTTACCGACGTATACACGAAGCGAATTCTCATTTTTAGAAATCATGCTCTCGACAAAGACGAACACGCTATTGTTCTCCGACTAGAATGATTTCTATATGTACACAGATCCGGATTTCGAAGCGTCAGCTATGCACTTTTTGAAAAATTATTCCAGCATTTTATTAATATTCGAACAACACGATTCACTTACACCCGAAAGCATGGACTGTGTAACACCGATTTCTAAAAGCTTCGAATTTCAGAATTTCTAGAATTTCTAGAAATTTACAATAATTAACAAACTATACCTTTCGACTAGAAACTAATTGTACACTACGAGCGTGTACAGATATGTATACATATACATATACGTATGTATTAAATTCGATTGAAGCACCAAAACAATGCAAACGATTCTTGTTTCCACGCGATATTTGCACATTTAGAAAAGCAAAGTACAGTATCTCACAGTTCCATTGAAATATATAATGAAACATGTATTTATTAGAGAACTAGCTATGATAAATACATCAGAAAAATACGATTTCAGGATAGACACTTCGAACAGTTTGGAAACAATTGTCGCTTTAAAGAACAATACGCAGGTAATTCGAAGGACAAAAAGAATATCTAGCTGCTTTAAGAAAAATGATTGAAAATTATTCTTATCGATAGTGCATACACATACGAGCTCGATCATCGTTGACCGGTTCGTATAACCGAAATTCTACAGAAGTAGACGTCCGTTCAACGTTCCTCCGCATCCTTTAGACTTAGGAAAGATTAAATAAATTACCGCCGTTAAATATTAAGCTTGATGCACCAATAAGTAATTTAATTCTCTAAATTTTTTGCAGAAACTTGAATCGTCATTATATCACCAGTTTAAAAAATCCAGTAAACTACTCATTGGTACAGTCAATAACAAACGATACAAATTTCATGCATACTCCCGAAAGAACATCCTTCGAGTAAACTTTAAATCGCTCCAAGGAAAAAATAAAACCATTCGAACGAGAAGTTAATGTTCAATTGTTCGAGCTAAATGGAACGTCTTCGATGCGTGCGCTTCGTCGAAATAAAATAGCCGGGGTGAATTTTCGTGATTAAGAATTACGATACACCGTTACGATTGACTTATACGTGCGTAAATGCAGTGGCTACACCGATTTTTACCACTATTGATGTAATAATAGATACTTCTATTTAGATCTCCTTAACTATCTTTGATATTTAGCTGTATGATAGGACCACTAGGATCGAACAAATTAAATCTACACTCTATAATATAGCTATTCCTACAGGACAGATTGTCACATTGGCTCGAATAAATGCATACGCAACAGCAACACAGATAAGTAGTACGGTTCGATATGTACACGCAGAGTCCTGGTTTTCAGCCTACCTATTCTCCACGCTATCTACATATTTACATCGCACGCAACACCACACATTAACCGTGTAGTCCCGCGACTCTTGATTTCACGCAAATTTCTAACAGACGTGTAAACTGCCCTCACCCCCACCCCACCCCCCTCGCGCGCGCGTCACAATTCGGCCAAGGAGATAATTATTGTCTCAAATTTATGAAAACCGAAACGATCTTTCGAAAGTCTACTCACGCGGGAGATTGTTCGACATTTACTTTCATGTGATCCTGTTACGGATATCGCTTTAACCTGGTAACCGAATGAATTCCAAACGTTCGCGAAGATACGACACAAACCAAATAAAATTGAATCGCAGTTAACGTAAGCACGATCTCATTCGCACCGATACGGATACTATGCAGGGGTGTGCGGATACCCGAAATTACGAACTTGGGTCAGGTCGGTTCGGGTCGGGTCCGGGATCCTGAAAGTTTATCGACGCATAAAGTTTATCGATACATAAATCACTAGTTTGGTTTTGTACTTCGATTTTTCAGTTCTAACGGTTTATGCGATTAGCTGGAAGAATTTTTAGCTCTTTTAATTTTCCTTGGTTGCAGATTCCTTTGTTCGATTGCACTGCAAAATTACAACTTAAAAGTTTCAATGCGAATTAAATATTTATGCGTTGACAAACTTCCAGGATCCCGTCCCGTTCACTGCCTGATCTGAGGCTCGAGTACCTGTATTTTCGGGAATCGGACACGCCCCTAATGACGAGTTATGTTATCTTCCCCGTTTAACAGGTTAATGATCAATCAGAAATTAATGAATAAGTTATGCATTTTTCCAGAAAAAAGGAAAGGAATTTTGAAATCAATGCTGAGGTAATCGAGTCAGATCAAACATCTAACGAGAGAGAATTATCAAAAGAAATATAAAACAGGCATACGAGATGTAACCGTTCGAATAGACGACACTCGGTGTTTAGAGGTCAAGACCAAACCTCCAATAGATGCCTGGCCTTCGCGGTAAAGGTCGCGCGGGGAATTCGTGTCAGGGTATTTCAGCGTTCAACGAGCTGCTGGAAACCATCTGAATGATGTCAGCCTTACCCGTAGCTCCTTGATTGTCCAAGGGAACGCTGCTGTTGTTACTATTGTTGCTGTTGTTGCTGTTGTTGTTGTTGTTGTTCTCAGGATGCTGCGTGGACAGATGTTTCCTGAGGGCGGCTTGTCTGGTGAACTTGGCGTCGCACCTGGTGCAAGGAATTTCGACGCCGGTCGTCGAGGACGAATGCTCCCCGTTGGCTAACCTGGGCTTGTGCCAACGCCGATGGGACGCCAGGTTGGCCGGGCACGAGAACCTCTTATCACATTCTGGACATCTGTACTCGACGTGCGCTATCCTCGAGCACCTGTGCTGGGCCAACTGGAAAGCGTCCTCGTGAAGCTGCCTGCAGAGTTTGCATTGATACGGGCCCAACCGGTTCTCGATTTTCGCCAACTCCGCCCGCGCCTCCTCGGTGACTTCAACGATGTTGAAGGCCGGATCGATGTCACCGGTGACCACGGCCTCGTCGGGCCCCAAAATCACGGTACCGGAAACTGGACTGCTGGTGTCCTCGTCGAATTTCAGTCTTCGCGCGTGTTTCTTCTTCGGCCTCTGCAGAAGTTTGTCCGTGGGACCGCCGCCGCTGGTTCTGGAACCGTTACTGATAGTCGAATTGCTTCCCACCGACAACGGACTGGCGTCCTCTTCTCTGATCTTCCTTCTAGGACACTGAGGCGGCGACGGCGTGCTCGGGGGTGTCATCGGCGCGTGTTGCATACCGTGCAAGTGAGGCTGCGGCGTCAAAAGTTGCTGCTGATGATAATTCTGGACAGACTGTTGCAACTGACTCGGACTGGTAAGCACGTTCAGCTTTTGGCTGTGCGCGTAATACGATTTCGAGGCGACTTCGCCGATCGTACCGAACGGTACCAGACGCGCAGCTTCTTCGAGCGTGCAGAACTTCTCCCCCGGTTCCTGCAGTAGTATCGACTCCTTCTTCGACAGCAACTCGTAACTCGAGTGGCTGTTTACAGAAGAGCATCGCGGAATGATATCAAAATCGTCGACCACCAACGAACCCGTGTCATCGCCAGCCCCTCTGTATCCGACACAGCTTTCCGATTCCCTCTGCAACTCGTCCGAAATCTTCTGGTCCTTCGACTCTGATCCGATCGGATCGTCGATTTTCGTGTTTGGCGTGTTTGGTGCGGGTGGTGGCTTCAGCGACAAGTCCAAAGGGCACGGAGTTGACGATCTCGACATGTCCCATGTTTGGAGAACGTGGTGGTCCGAAACCCTCGAATACGTCGAAAGGTTCTCCATGGGAATGTGCCAGGTCGCGGGTGTAGTATACGAATGCTGATGGATCTCATCACCATAGTAGCCCATGTAGTTCAGCCCGGGAGCCAAAAATGCCCGCGGTAAAGAACTGTGTAACATATTGACGACCACGTTTGACAGATGCTGCTGCTCAGCTCGAAATTCTTTTCGAACGGACAGGTCGATTCGAGGTCTGAACCCTTAACGGTTTTCCATGATTTCGACCTGCCCGCGACACCTGCCGCAAATCACACCCCCGTCAAAGATCCTCCTTTCGTCGGACAACGATTCAAGCTGCCGTTCACTCACTGAACCTCGATAGCGTCCGGATACTTCTCGAGGAAACAGGCGTACACTACCTACTCCCTCGACGGCCGAACGCCGTTTGACAGAAGGTCGCCAGCACCGTGTCGAGTGTATTTGAAAGCTCCACCCGGGAACGCGTTATTATCCCGTCTCCTATTGGTCGGCCGACCTCCGGCCCCCATCCCCCACTACCGACTGTAGTTGCCACCACTACTCTCGAAGTCTGGCGCGTGCTCGTATAAACGTTCGCCGCCCCGTCGCGTCGGCCACCTAACTGTAATGAATGTAGCCGTACCCACAGACGCTGCCGAGCAGCTATTCGAGGAGGGTAGTTATTTAACGTCTCTGTCGCTGTCGACTCTTACTTGCACAAAATATTCCAACCCCCATACAGTAGCTCACGAAAGTATTCGAACGCTTCCAATCTACATCGTTAACAAATAAAATACACCCGTTGGGTTTAAGTTTTCAAAATAAGATTGTAAATAAAGACACATAAGAGTCTTGAGAATGTATAAGTAAAATTACAAAAAAATCTGACAGCACATACGGGATTCACAAGGCATTGAGTATTAACATACCGTTTTCGGATGTCACAAAAGTATTCGAACGTACGAATAAATCTTGAATTGTTTGATGTTAATATCTGGTTGGTCCTCCTTTGGCATCAATAACGTCTCTTAGCCGGCTTTCCATACTATATACAAGTTTTTCCGTTGTCTTTTTTTCAATGGAATTCCATATTTCTATTATTTTGGTTTTTAACACTTCCTTGGACGTTATGTCAAAATTCATAAGTTTTCTTGCAATTTCGGCCCATAAATGTTCTATAGGATTTATGTCAGGGCTTTGCGGAGGAGTTTGTAGTGTATGCGGGGTATTATATATGATCCATTCCTTTCCAATCCCAGCTGTATGTTTAGGATCGTTGTCCTGTTGGAAGTAGAAATCATCCAATAGGTTCAATTTAATTGCACTTTGTTTCAAATTTTGTTTCAAAATATTCAGATATTTGTACTTATCCATAATTCCGTCAATAAAAACAAGATTTCCCGTTCCATTCGCCGCCATACACCCCGATACCATCACTGAACAACCTCCGTGTTTCATAGTTGGAATCATATTCTGCATTTGCAATGCTGTGTTGCACTTTCGCCACACATAATGCTGTCCATCCGAACCGAAAATATTAAACTTACTTTCATCCGAGAAAATAACTTTATTCCAAAATGAAATATCCTTATCAATATTCATTTTTGCAAACGTTAGTCTTTTCTTTTTATTAATTTTACTGATATATGGCTTTTTTCATGGTATTCTTCCATGGTAATCATTACTCCGCAGAACCCTACGACACAGTTCGGGATATACATCTTTCCCAAAATTATTTGCAACAATCCCCACAAGTTTTGGTGCAGATGTGCTTGGATTTTTCTTAATTTCACGTATAATCATTTTCTCCTCTCTGGGCGTTAACTTCTTTGGACTTCCTGTACGCTTCTTGTTTGTAATATTACCTTCAGTTTTCGACTTTTTTACTATATAATGTATCGTAGATTTACTTCGATTTAATAATTTGGCAATTTCAAGATAAGATTTATTTTCATTATGCAACTACAATATTAATTCACTTTCACATTTACTGGTTTCTGATTTTTTCGTGCTCATGATTAGAATAACTATGAAAGATTATACTCTACGAAATCTGTATGAACCACACGATGTCTCGGAATCGACTAAAGTGTAATGTTTACATTTCAATCACTAGAAATACGCTTCTTGTCTACGCGTTCGAATACTTTTGTGACGTCCGTAAACGGTATGTTTATACTCAATGCCCTATGAATCCTGTATGTGTTGTCAGATTTTTTTGTAATTTTACTTATACATTCTCAAGACTCCTATGTGTCTTTACTTACAATCTTATTTTGAAAACTTAAACCTAACGAGTGTATTTTATTTGTTAACGATGTAGATTGGAAGCGTTCGAATACTTTCGTGAGCTACTGTATTATCTACACTCCGCGACAAAACTCTAAGAAAATGAATGAAAAGTGTGTTCTAGTGAGAATCTTTTTCTTGCTTTATTCTTATAATAATGTTATTCTTTACGTCGTATGAGAACACTCTATAGTCATATGCCTTATTTAAAACTACAGTCCCAACAATAACACGGCCGAGTCTCTTAAATATATTAATTAATTAATGTCTCTTAAACCGAAATAAAATTCTATTTTGTGGTTTCTAATGTACAGCCTTTGGAAAACATATAGGCATACAGTTAGATATAAATTTTCTCCTTTTTCTAGGAAATTATGAACCACAAAAAGAAGTTCTAATCACCGAAACCGTAAAATAAAGCAAGAATTTAACAGACAAACCAAACAGTATGTAATCAATTTTTGGTATTAAATAGTTTATGAGTTACCTAATTAATTAGTTCAATAGTGTAATATTATCAATAGTTAAAAATGCTTCATAGAGAAAAATCTAAATGAAATGGGAATAGACTTGATCAAGAATTGAATAGATAAAAATTTTTTAATGAAGGATATTGCAAAAATATTAGAAAAAAACGTTGTACGATTAGCACTCACTTGGAAAATAGTGATAATTGCGGTGAAAGAACAACCAGGTGGTCGGTAAACTAATTCTTCAATAACTGTCAGACAAATAGTAGCTGAAGCTCAAGACAATTCAAAGGGTAATAAAGAATTATAACTAGACTTTAGATTTTATGTACTTGTGCCAAAAATGAGTAGGTACAATTTAAAATAGTGGAAAGATTAAACGAGTTTAGAAGCATTAATATATTATTTTCACTATATTAAAATTATCAATTAAAAATATAAATTTATATTTAGCTCCTGTGTCTTGCAATTGATGCACAAACTTTCTATTTTGCATAAAGATCCGAAGTCGATAGTAGATTATAACTATTTGAGGAGACGTCAAATGTTACAGAAACCACCACTAACAAGTTTCCATAAAGAGGCTCGATTAGAGTTTGCAAAAGAATAATACATTCGTATTCGTGAAAATGTTTTAATTTGAACCAGGTCCTGAAGAGTGTTACAATATCGGTTTTGGTTCTTCAAACAGTTACGAAGAACCTTCACTTCGAAAATTGTTACGAACCGAAATTTCCAGCTAACATCTGTTCCAATTATGCTATTTATTTCAGTTCTTAATATGCGTTCCAAACGGTTATTTGTTCAATTCGAGTATACATATGTAGATCGGTTCTCAAACGATAGTAAAATTGATTCTCGTATTCAATTTTCCGTAATTCAAATCTCGAATTATCATAACTGCATTGCACTATAAAGATATGCACGTTTTATAAAATATTTAGGTATAAAAAAAAAGAGCAACCTTTATACATACAGGGTGTGCAAATGTAATGATCATCCGTTCTAGGGGTGAATCTAGATCTGAGGATCGGTGAACATTTGTAAAAGAAACTTGCCGCAAAATTGTTTATAACAAAAAAAATTATTTTTAAACATTTTGTTTTTTTACATCGACACTTACTCTTCGGAAAGAGGATAAGTTTGGAAAGAACTATATGTCGCAAACAAATAATTACCGAAGTATAAGCTTATACATTTTTTGCAAAATTTTACTGTGTGGAGCTATGCGTATACATATACATAGATAAAAGCATACTACTATATTGTATCTATATTGCATGTAAGTACTGCCTCATCGACACGATCCTAAATATCATTGAGAATTGCGGGGGAAAGTAGGTAGAAAAATGAAAAATGGAAATTTGTAAAACAAAAAACAATACGAAAATTACACAAAGCACTCCCGAAAAGAATGCTGGAGGTTATACAAAAGAAAAAGTAGCACTACACATTATGTGTTCCTATATGGTAAAATGAAACGTATAATTTGATTCTTCTCAAAATCTGTCGCTTATCGTATACATGTAGTTTCGGTGCAGCTACAAGAGCGTATATTCATTTATTTCTTGAAGTTCTTTGAACCGTAGCTTTAACGAAGGCGTAGAACTGTATAAAGTGTTATTATACGATATAAACAATGACGTTAGAAACAAATGGAGAAAAAAATTCTTACTAGAATACAATTTTTATTCATTTCCTTATATGTGCATAGTTTTGAAGGCCGTAATCAAAAGACTTTCCGAAGACAAACAAGACTCTGTAATATTTCACTTGTATCGACTTGTAAAATTCTCAAATAGTACGGTTACACAGCGTTGAAATATCACAAGACACAAAGTCTACGAGAATCAGATTTTCCACGACGCGGCCAGCGTATTCAATTTGGTAACTTGTTCATAATAAATAGTCTGAGTGATAGCGACTTTATCTATTCCAAATTTATTGGGAATCGCAATCGCTGTTTTTCATACAGGATGTGGCTCGTCTCACAATTTGGATAGCAAATTTCGTAAACAATATGTTCAATAATAAATAGATCGGAACATACAGATCTACAAAATAGCGTCCGAGATCTCCCGATTTATCACCCATGGATTTTTGTATGGTTTTGTCATATTAAAGATATTGTTTATACTACACCGCCAAGAGAATTAAATGACTTGTAAACCAAGATAAAAAGCACGCGCGTCCATGTCCAGTGTAACATTAGCACAAAGTACAAGAAGTGTAATCAACAAATCTCAGAAATGCACTCTTGCTAATAGAAGTCAAAAACAATAATATACTAGTAAATACAACGTTACAAAATATTCGATTTACATATTTCTCTTATAACTAATCTTGTATGATCCTGAAAGTTCTTGTATTACATATGAGTGAACTACATCTTCATCCACGGACCAATGAGGTATTCTAAAAATTATCAACATTGTGTTTATTAATATTAATACTATTATATTAATTATATTATTATTATATTAATATTGTATATGAAAATTTTGTACATTAAAAATATATAAATAGTTTGATTTGCATATTCCAAGTATCTACAGTAAAAATATTTAAATCCAACCTTTTGATAATTAACTAATATAAATGGTTATGATGTTAGTATTATTTAGCGTCAAACTACTCTTAAGAGTAAGTGTATATTGAATTTTTATTAAACTCCAATGTACGTTAGAATTTGTCCACAAGGGGACAATTGTCTTAACAATACATATTTGAAATTTGAATGCGTAGATTCTTCCTCAGCAGGATGCATCTTTATTATTTGTATTCGCTCGTGTCGTGGAGAGAAGCTCTTGCGGATTTTTTCTGTGTAGTCTTCTAGATTTAACACTTTTGTTAGTCGGATTGAATTGTGTCAAAGTATTAATTCCTATTCGGATGTTAAAATATTCACAAGATAAAATTGTTTTGCTTCGTTTTTTATATAGATTAACGAGTTTTCATTAGATAATGCAACGAATATTTAAAAGCGGCGAATCGAGCAACCGATATATTGTTTTTCGGAGAACAGCATGTCGAACCCCATAATTATTTTAAGTATTTTATAAGAATCGACCGACACGTCTGTTCATGGCTGTTTTTCTTGAAAACGAGGCGTCAAAGAAAAAAAAATGTATTCTTCTTCTATTCTCAATATGAGTATACCCCACTATACATGGTGTCGCAAAAATATTGTACTTCCTTGAAAGGGGGACTTCTGAGGTAATTTGAAGTACCTTTTTCCTTTATGAAAATGTTCTTTGCGGTTTTGTTAAGAAGTTATTAACGAAAAAATTGGACCACTCTGGGCGCGGCTACAGCAGACGGATTCCAACTCGGCCAATAGCAACGCCACGCTCAGTGAGAACTGTGCTCTGATTGGTCCGTGTTCTCCGTCAATAACTCCTTAACAAAGCCGCGAAGAACATTTTCGCAAAGGAACAAGTTACTTCAAATCACTTCAAGACTTACCCCTTTCAAGTAAGTACAACATTTTTGGGACATCTTGTATATAAATTAAAAATGTGTGGATTACGAAATTGTTAACATGTTGATCATGTCTGTGAACATTTTGATATTGAGTAGTATTATATTTACGTTGGATTCTAAATTGAATTATAATAGTAATCGTTGAAAGCAGTGTTACTCCAATGAAAAACTGCAATCGAAATTCTTAAACAAAAGTGAAGCTTAAATATTGACTTAAACAAAAATTTGTAATTCACTGTTGGGAGGGAACCAAAAAAGTTAATCATTGAAACAAAAGTTCCATCTGACATCATGGCGTGCAATAGTCTGAATTAAAATAAATAATAATAAATAGTACACTCGAATAGTACTGTATCTCGACATAATATAAATGAGTACAAAATGTTTCTGAAACAATACGAAGGTACTGCTTAAATTATAAATGATAGATACGAAACGATATGCTCTAAATCTGGCAATTTACTTTCTCGCAATATTCGTTCAAAGTTCAAAGAATACTTTTGATGGTGTCCGTTCGCTTATTCTCTGCATTTAGCTAAAATCGTAGTTGATTTTGTCGATGTTGTAACTAGGCCATTTTGAGCTGCAACGATACAACGCAGAGATACTGTAAATGTTCTCGAAATTGATTTTTAGCTTCTATGCAAACTTGGAGATTAGAAAGCAAATCGGAGTGCCTACAAATTGCCAAGTCCACTCCCGCTACATTGTAATATCTTGATCTGCTTACTTAATTGGTTGTGGACTATGTCCGATTAATCGTCATAAATAATTTCGTAGCACTGATGGACTTGCAATGGAACAGGGGCATGCTTCGTCGGCAATGTCAGCGGCCCAAAACGTGTGAATTTGTAGAAGCGGCGGCGGGGCGGCCGATTTCCGTGGTTAATCTTCACCCTTGGGAGCTCTTCGGACCGGACAATCTCCCTGACCGTAATTGGACGAGAGGTCGTTGAGGTCTCTTCAAGACGTTCGGCCGTTCCGTTAGAGTTCGACTAATGACAATCAACAATCAAGAAAATCGTCGATAAGTTGTCCCAATCTTTACCAATCAAATGTCACTGAAACAATGACTGTTGATCTGTTTCTGCTAAGAGATTACTTACTATACACTTGAATATTTCCGCTATTTCACATAATATGAAAAATTTATATATACGAAACTTCCATGGTATAGAGAGGTGGTAGTAGGAGGAGGGGGGTGTTATGATACAAACATTTTTTAAATGGTGGAAGACGTTTTGGAGATTTCAAGGCTATCTTAATTTCTTCGTGTCGTGAATCAATAAAATAACAAATAATTCTGTTTCATTCTGGTGCATTTACTAGCTTCCAGATATTTACGAGATAATATCTCGTTAACTGTCACGTTTGGGACATATGAAAGTCAACAAACACGCTTTTACGCAGAATCTGGTATTCTGTCGATTTACGATACAAAATGTACGTTATTTCATTTATAGAAATCAAGGTGGCCTTGAAAACTCCGAAACGCCTTCGCCCATTTAATAAATGCTTGCATTCCAACGTACCCCCCTCTATACCGCGCAAGTTTTTTATATATAGGTTTTTTTAAATATTACAGTAGAATTCTATTTATATGAGCTTATCGGGAGACAAGAGTTCATATAATCAGGTCTTCGTATAATAGGAGTGCTCTTGTCTCCCTCTATTAAATATGTTTTTTCGTTCCTTTAGTAAGAGGCCACGTTCATATAAGAGGATTTTGTTCAGAAGAGATCGGTTAGCCAGGCACTACTACAATTTAGTACGTATACACTCCCAAACAAAAAGATAGCACACTAGTGCTATCTT
>CM052132.1:919031-930116 GCA_028454255.1 Halictus ligatus
TACAGTTTATATGTAATTCAGAGTTTTCACGCTAGCACCATCTTAATTTGAGAAATTAAAGATAGCACAAGTGTGCTATCTTTTTGTTTGGGAGTGTAGATGGAGTTCGTATAAACGGAGTTCCACTGTATTACAAATGAGACGAAAATATTCCAGGTGGCTGCAAGTATTTTTCCGATTTGTTGCCATTAACTGTACTACTGTAAGTGTCTTACACTTTACCAATTCCTCTCTCTCTCTTTCTCTCTCTCTCTCTTTCTCTCTTCCTCTCCCTCTCTCCCGATTGGTTATGCGAATAAAATTCTTCCTTTTTCCTGAGAATGATCCAATCTAGATAAAAAATTGAAAAGCACGCGTAATATATATCGTAGCTATCGCACTGCGCTTCGCATGATAATTACTCGTAGCTTCACGGAAGTGCGGCGCGGCGGTTCAAAATTTCATACCGAACGTAATCAGTCTATCGGCGGAAGGAACGAAAACAAACGGTGAATGATCCATTATTACGTCCAAACATCGCGCGGACTAATACCGCTTGCGGTGGACGTAAAATATAGGTATTAACGTGGGATAAGTCGGTCGATACGGATTTGCCATGATTATTTGATGCTCCGTGAAACATTTTACCACGCATTGCACTCTCCGCTTCCGGCTACGTGTGCATGAACACCTGAAAACACCGCGTTACGTGTTCGATCCTCGAATTACAAAACCCTAGAACCTCGATTCACCATAACACATTTGGCTCAATATCGCGAATCGGTGGTGATGGTGATGGTGCGCGAAACACTGTACAATGTACAAGAAACGCATCGATCAACGTTACACAACGATCTGTTGTTTAGCCCTGACTTCCGGCGACTGAAAGAAAATCGTTTTTTATCATCCGTTCCTTATAAATTCGCACGAAAGAGTGGAGCGAGACGCGGTGAGGGGAGGCAAGGTGAAGCGACTTCCAGTTCCAGGACCAGCAAGCTTTTTGCTTGCGCGGATGTCGACGAGTACTCCCGCATCCACTGGTATGGAGGGAGCGAGTGGGTGGCTCTCTACATATTTGATGCGATTTTAATGTCTCTGCCCGGCATATCCGCGTCCCGTGCACCAATAGCACCAGGAACACTAGCCTGCCGCACGAAGCAGGAGTGACTGCCGTGATGCTCTAATCGGCTTACGCAACAAGCCACCCTTATCCCGAGTTCCCATCACAGCCCCGAGCGTCCTCGCCTCGCCTCGAATCCACCGCCTCCAATCCACCACCTCCAACGGCGGCTGTTACTTTGCGGTTAGGTTAGACACTACTTTGCAACCTGCATTTTTTCCTTCCGCGTTCTCCCAGTATGTTGTCACTGACGGCCAAAACCTTCGCTTCGTTTCGCTCACCACTGTTTATTCACATCACAACTACCACGCGTAGTCACATAGCTTCTTGCACTTTCTACAAGTGTCTTGAGAACCGTTATTGTTATTATCAGGATTATTGTTATTATTATTTTCCAATGCGGAAATTTAGAAAATTATAATGGATATTGGTTAGAGGATAAGGAGCGTAGATGCGAAATATGTAATAATGGCAGAATATGTATGCTATATGGATGCAATTATGTAATAATGGAACTGTTATGGGCTCGAGAAAGAGAACTGTACTTTGAAGGAGGTATTATGCAGAAGGAAAGAAAAGAAAATAGTGGACTGGTTGGAGAAAGTAGTGTATAAGTTGAAGAAGAAAGTAAGGGAAGAGGATAAAAGAGAAGGGGCAGAATAAGTTGTATGTATGTATGTGAAGAATAGAAGGGTGTGGGTTAAGCATTTGGAAATTGTAAACCAAGTTCATCCCTTGGCTTTGAGACTGGAAGGAACACTAAATAATATTAATGGTTTGTATTTAGTTTTATAATTTGTTCATGGTGGTTGACATTACACCCCGCGACAAAACTGTAAGACACACGATGCTTTCCAGAAAGGATCAAATCATAAATTTCATTTTATCTTATATAGCGCGAACCAAAATTCGAGATATAGGTGAGATTAGGAAGACAGTAGAAAGCAACAGTTAAAAGCAAGATTGTGGAGGCTTCAGTTTCAAGAAAAAATTTGTTGAGGTTACTAAAATTATTAAGGGTAGAATCAATTGTTATTTTTCAGTCCTACTTTTCGAAAGCGATGTAAACAATTTTCAATTTTCATAAGAATCCGCAGTCTAGTTATTATTATACGATGTTAGCAATGAAGGAAGAAGAAAATTCTTATTAGATTCACTTTCCATTAATTTATTTATATGTCTTATAGTTTTGTCACGGAATGTATGTACATAAGTACATAAGTACATACGTCTGCTTTCTGGATATCTGCCTTTCAATTTTGTCTGCAATCAAAAATGTCAATAAATTTCTTTTTTATACACTGCCCTTAATTTCTACAAGTCACCGTCATCCCTGCGGATATTTTAAAGATACTACCAATTTTGTTTCTCAAACACAAATTTTTCATTGATGTGAAACAATTAGAAAAATTTATTGAAGAACATCATGACTTTATAGGTTTGAGCAGTGTGTACCGTGACCCACAGGAGGAGTCATAGATACTCTCTTTGAAACATAATACCTTCTCCGGAAGTAGATCAAACAACTAGGATTTTTTTCTAGAAATTAGAACAATTAGTTTACTACATTTTCTACAACACAAGAACTTGCAATTGATTGAAATTGCGGACAAAAAATACTAACTGTTGCGTTTTACAATTCTTTTATGCGGACATGTATCGGAAATTTGAAAACAGTGTTTTGTAAATGTGCAGGATAGGTCACCAGATATTACCACCTTGATTTACGTCATTATTATTATCAGTAGCGAGAAATGTTTGGATAGAGATTGAATGTTTTCAAGAGATGCACATGTGTACTGGTATTATTAGTTGTTTCTTTTTTTTTTTAGATGGACACGTCAAGGACTTATGAATGTCAACTGTGTTTTTTATGCATCAATTAATGTAGCTTTTTATTCTCTATAAAAACAAGTATTAGCCTATGTACATATGTCCAAAAATGACTCGTTTAAGAGTTATTTTAATTTAAATATATCTAAGAAAATCTTTTTTGGAACAGATAGATCGTTTTGGAACAGTGATCGTTTCACATCGTGTAACATGTCGGCCGATATTTTATTACATTCGTTTATGATACATTCCTTCACATCGAGCATTGTAGTCAAAACTTCTGCGTGAACTTTATCCTCTATACGAGATTTTCTTTGTAATATTTAAATTAAAATAACTCCTAAACTAATCATTTTTCGACATACATAAAGAATAAAAAGCTGCTTCGATTAGTGCATAAGAAAATATATGTTTCCATTTAAAAAATCAAAGTTGACCACCTATAAAACAACTAATAAACCAGTAGATAATATTTCCATCTCTTGAAACCATTTAATCTCCATTCAAACATTTCTCGCTGTGAATAATAATGATAATAATAATAATAATGTAAATCAAGGTGGTAATATCTGGTGCCCCACCCTGTATGTCAGATATACATATTCTGAAAATTTCATTGACATTGGTTAACGTTACTATAAAATCAAACTTCACTCTAACTGTGATCAATTTAAAGATTCTTAACCCCTTATCCTACAACCACGTGTGAGATACGTGGTCCGGTATTCGGGGCAAAACCAATTATCACAGGCCTGGCCCGTAGTACGACGATCGAGCCAAACGTAAATATCACGGGCATGGCCGTGGAATGCCTCGAACGTTGTAAAAAATAACTTTTTAGATTCTCTCCACAATTCCAACCAACTGCAATTTTTTCAAAATTTCTTTTTTAAAATAGCAGCACGTTTCGTTTAAAAATTATTTTCTGAAACTGATCATTTATTTCTCAGATAAGTGAATAATTCCTTATTATTACACAGGGGGTCCCAAAAGATTGTATTTCCTTGGAAGGGGTGGTTCCTGGCGCAATTTGATTTCATCCATTTTACAGAATTCTAACCCAAGATATAACAGAGAAACTTAAAGCGGTGAGTACTGTGTACTGTACAACTCTCCATGATATACAGTGTGTCCCACAAATACTGTCCACCTGAAATATCTTCGTTATTTTGATACAATACGCGAAAATGTTTCAAATAAAAGTTATAGAATTTTAAACAATTAATTATGTAGTAACAGCAGCGTTTTGACAAGTGGACGCATAAAGGAGATACGAAGACCGCTTTGCTTTTTGTTATACGGAATGACTTATTTTTTCTGCTTGATTTCGATAGAATACTAAATTCTGAATAAAAAAGTACCAAGGTATATTTGCTTTAAAACTTACCGTTTCTTTGATAATTTGACTTTACTCATCTGATTACTTTCGTTATGAAAATTGTGAAACATGTTCAAAGTGTCATCTTTACCTATCTGTTATCTCATAAAGAAAGTAATAGAATGAATAAAGTCAAGTTATCTGAAACACGGTAAGTTTTAAGACTCACGTACCTTAGTAAATTTTTATTAAGGATTCTCTATTATCCGAAAATCGAGCACACATATTCACTACATTCAAATTGATTTGCTCGCAAGGAAACAATATACGCCAAACAATTTGTCGATATTTAACATTTAAAGTCATCAGTACAGCAAGTATTCTATTTTTAGTATAATCGGGTACCATATGGAGGTGTACTCGCAGCGTACGCATACGCGCGGTACTGCACGGGAGAATCGCCCTAGGCAAGGACGCGCATTATTGGGTAGAATTACATTAAACAAACATCCAATATATCTGTCTCTCCCTTGTGTCGAATGCCTTTTTTGTTGAAATTCACGTATAGACACGTACGACAGTCAGTTTCGTACAAAATTCGAAAATAAATTTCAATTAACTTTGTAACAATAAATATTAGCGGGTTTATCATATTTTATTTTTATAAATATCTCTGTACAGTAAACTTACATATACAGTCGCGTCGGTATTTATGTTGATACGGTCGAATTCGGAGTACGCAATGCTGTCTTTTTTAATATGGTTTGTACTTGACTTTCCTGGTCTTCTGCTTCTGTTTACAGTAAGCATGAGTAGTGCCACAGTCAATTGTAGAGTTTCAAAACGAAAGTATCTCGGAAAGTGTAGTAATTACAAATTTCTAAAATTCTTGTCAAATTTTCGCCAGTCTGAAAGTAAGTTGACGCAAACAAATTTTTTATTTTGAATACAAATTCATGAGAATAATTACTTATTAATTATAAATATTTTTAGCATGTAATATATACAATAATAAATTGTTGTTACTTGTAGTATGCATAAGAATGTAGGAAAAAAACTGTGATAACTGTCAATGCAATATTAGTTCGTAACAATAATATGTTTATTCAGTCTTTATAATTCTAACTGAAATAGTAATTTCTTTTTACAACGGAACAGTAATAAAATGAACACATTTCATCATTTTTGTTAATATCGAAAATTAAGTGGACACTGCATATAAATTATATAACACTGCAATATATAAAATTAAGAAATCTTGAAATAATTAGTATGAAGTTTGATAACCTTTTGCTTTTATTATTTCTAGTAAGCGATTAGGTATACCGGTTATTAATTTTGTTTACGTTTTTGCAGAAATTTGATTCCACGTGTTCTTCAAAGCCGTGGTAAACTGAAATTTGGAATAGCGTTCACTTTTTGGTATTTGTCGCTCTAACTCATCCCATAAATGCTCGATTGAATTTAAATCAGGACTCTGAGGTGGCCAAGAAAGTAATGAGATATTGTTTTCTTCTAAAAATTGCTTTATTATTCTTGCTGTATGTTTCGGATCGTTATCATGTTGAAACACGTAGAACCTCTGAACTCCGAATTTTGCCATAGATGGAAGTAAATTTTCTTGCAGTAATTCTATGTATTTGACAGCAGTAAGTTTTCCATCGATTACTGCTAAATTTCCAACGTGGTTGTTATTAAAACAACCCCATATCATTATACTGCCACCGCCGCGTTTAATAGCGGGTATTATTAATTTTTGTTTCAATGCCTGACCTTCCTTTCTCCAAACATGTTTCCTTCTTTTATTTGAAATTAATTCAAATATAGGTTCATCGCTCCATATTATTGACTCCCAAAACGAAATTGGTTTTTTATAATGCTCCTTTACAAAATGTAAACGTTTTTGACCTTTGACCTCAGAAATATAAGGTCTCTCTTTTGATATCGGTCCATGTAAATTTTGTTCATGAATGCGTGATTTAAGCGTAATAGATATCGGCAATAACAAATTTAAATTTATTTGTCTTGCACTAATAAAGGGATTTTTTTTACTTTCTTAACAATTTGTCGCCCCTTTAGTTTATTTTATTTTATTGTACGTAGTTTTAAGATGAACAACGGTATCTCTCTCTCTCTCTCTCTCTCTCTCTCTCTCTCTCTCTCTCTCTCTCTTTCTCTCTCTCTCTCTCTCTCTCTCTCTGTCTCTGGCGAGAAGGGTTTGGCGGTATGTGCGTAAGTTTAGGTTAAGTTAGGTTTAAGTAGGTTAAGAGCGGTTAGGTTTAAATGATTGTATGGGAATAGGAATTTGTAACCCTTCTATTCTATTCTAACAATTTGTCGATCTTGACGAGCAGGTGTTTTTCTCTTCTCACCTGTTCTTATTATATTTTCAGGTTTACCTGTGTTTTTTAATTTTGCACATATTTTCCGAACACCTTCTTTGGACTGTGGCACTACCCATGCTTGCTGTAAACAGAAGCAGAAGACCAGGAAAGTCAAGTACAAACCATATTTTAAAAAAACAACATCGCGTACTCCGAATCCGACTGACAAGGGAACATATTCAAGTTGCGAAAATCCGATTTTGATGAAACTTATGGGAGCTTATAGTTCTTTGAAAAATATTTGACACGTGTTTTTTTTTATCGGCAGACATCCACTTTGAAGGGGTGAAAACAGCCCTCAAAGTTGGGGGTTAAAACTATATTTTTTGAGATATCTCGGAAACCAGAGGTCGAAAAAATTTAAATTTTTTTTAAATTGTGTGTTTTTCAATGGGAAATGTACTCGCGCAAGAAAATTTTAACAAAAGTTTTTTGTTTAAACAATATATTAAAAATTTGATTTTTTTGCAGTTTCTTTTATTTATTGGTAGTTCATTTTAATGTAAACTTGGGTGTGTGATCTTTGATCCAAAATAGGGGATACATGTTTCAGGATTTTCTTTTTTTTTTGCCATTTAACAATAATTAAGCATAATGGAAGATAGTCTTGCACCTGGCGTGCGTAGGAAGGAATTCTGGCTTGTTCCATCGAAATATAAACATTTAGTATAAGCGTGTATAGTATTTTAAACAATACCACTGGGTTATGTGTCGTTTATTGTTTTATTAGTGGCTAAAGAAGGTGGTGCAGTTAGCAGCGTGACGCGGTGCTAATTACCGCGGTGGAGTAAGGGTACCGACTTTTAAAGCCAATTCGCCTATGAATTTCTGCAGTCGTTGGACCTTCGGTTAAAATATACCTGCAGCCTTTTTAAACTGTGAATCCTCGAAGCTGGAGTTTCCCTCGTCGTTTATGGTAGCTCTGAAAAGAGCTGATTTCGAAAGAAGGGCTGTCCGCAAAGATTATTCTACATAATTCTGGCAATAATGATACTCAAGGATTAAATGAGAAAAACATAAATGTTCTTTGCACCAAGAACATTGAAGTACACCTACATTTGAATAATTGAATAAAGGCATCGTCCTTTTGGTTGTGGAAGTTTAAAGAAAACTATAATATAATATCAAGAAAAACGACGAAACTCGTTACCCGCCATCATAGTAACCATTTAACAGATTTGACCGCAGCAGCAGAAGATTTTGTGTGATATGTGAAAGGGTATTTTGAAAATTATGGCGATATTTTCAATAGTAATCAAAGTGGGTTCCAGTTGGAAAGACTTTTATTACCAATCAGTTATTCCACATTTATAATTTTTGGACATATGTACAACATACTTAATTATTAAAAAATATATATACAGAATAACCGGTTTCAATTTTTAAATGTAAATTATGGGAACACTGTATCTTATATGTAGAACAAAATAATTTAGATAAAATGTCAATGATTTTGAGAGATCCTCAATCTGATATAGTTTTTTCATAAACTGACGCGTAGAGGTCACCTGAAGATGATATGTACTTCTTAAAATGCAATCGAATGTTTCTTAATGCTCTAGTCAATGTAAATCGATATACTCTACAAAAAAGTATTAAGCTATTTATGTAAAAAATGATTATTGTAGGTCATATTTTGATCAGAATGCTGGAAAATGATCATATATACATAGTATACATGGGATGAATATTTACTGCAGTGAAAGAACAAGAGATTACATTGACATATTACATGTTCCGATTGATGTAAAGTAAGTAAGTATGCAATAACAATCTAAGCAGAGTTTTTAAACATTTGATATCCTAGGCATTGGGACAGTTGGGTTTATTTACAACATAAACAAGAAAAGATTATCACATGCAATATACAGTAAATTATCATCACGAGTCAGTCCTGCCGTTCTTTTTACTGACTCTTATACGAAATCGAAGGTTCTCGCCGAGCGTCGCATTTGAAATACACAGGGCACGCTGGAAACCTAAGGGTCATATTCGTCTACAAGCCACAAATAACCTATGACCACTAATAAGCGCTAGTGACAAGAAGACTGCGAAAATGTTCGTCTTTGATACAATGGTGCACGGAGAAACGGACAGCGAAGCTCCAGAGCCATCGCCGCCGAAGTGTGTGCCACACACATACAAAAATAACAAAAAATAAAAAAGTTTTGTAATTGAATTAGTAGTGGTCATCTGGTCTCACACCGATATAGCCAACAATGTGTGTCGGCGACGGCTCCCAAGCTTTGGCCACTCACCGCGGTGGTGTGACTTTTTCTACTGACTGCAAATTGTAACGTTGGCACTGTCTTGTAATGAGAATTTACTGTAATCTGTTATATCAAAGCAGTCAGTTATGTATGAACATTTATCGGCAATCTGATCTAAATATCTCCTAAAATAATAATAATAATAATAACTTATTCACATAAATAACTTAATACTTTTTTTAGGCAATATTGAACTGCATCTACTAGAACTTGAGTAAAAAAAAATATACGATTCCGTTTAAAAAACGCATATCAACTTCGTATGACCTCTACGCATGTGTATGAAGAAACTACACCAGATCGTGGTCTCTTCAAAATCATTCACTTCTTATGTAAACTATTCTTTTATGTAACAAGCAGTATTTAAGAAAATCTCACTTAAAGATTGAAACTGGTCTTTAAAAACTGCTCTTAAAAAAAAACTTTTCTAAAATGGAACCAGACATTAAAATATGTTGACCCATAAAAATACTATAGGAATTGTAAGATGTACAAATCTTTAAATTTAGGGTTTAAATCACAGTTTCTTACAATTTTTGCTATTTTCAATCAATTATATTTCATGGCAACCTTGAACGATTTCGATGAAATTTTATGCATGTATGTAACTTACTTAGTTTTACAAAAGGCACTTTTTAAATTTTCATTACAGACACAGGTAAAGAACTTAAAAATCGTGACCTCTACTTTTTTCTTCCCAATTACAACCAATAAAAATTTTCTAAAAATATTATTTATGCATTATTTGGTAAATTGATCCGTCTAACATCTCCAAAAAATTCAAGCGGTTTGGTCCAATTCTAAAAAAGGTTATATGTTTTTAAAAGGTGTACGAATACTTTGTACACCGACTGTATAAACATGTATATGTATTGTGTGTGTGTGTCTGTGTGTGCACGCGCGCGTGCGTGCGTGTGTGCCGCGTACACTTGTCAAGCTGACAACTTTACGTTATAGCGTTAGGATTCCGTTCACAAAGCTGAATCTGTATTTGTGTTTTCTGAGGACAAATCAATGTGCGCAAAAACAAATTTCTTTGCATTTATCGATGATAGTGGCGCATCCTTTTGTCTTGCCAAAGCAGCTAAACGTGCCAGCGACTCTTCTCCCCTCGCGAGAATCGAACGCTTCTGTATTACACTCTGAAAGTATAAAAAATTACAAATAATTTGTATCGAAAGAATTGTTTAACAGTTTGTTTATCGGTAAATGATTTTCTAATATCAAAATTTACATGAATCACGCGCGATTTTCCTTCTAAATTTGAGCTATACAACATGTCCGCTATAGTGTGAGGTATTCTTGCTTCAGCTGCAGAAATTGACGAATCCAACATTGTATTTTCTATTTGATTTTCGTTGATTCGTCTCTTCTTCAGGATTTTCATACCAAATTTAAATATTTGACTATTATTTAAATCATTCTCGATCTCGGTATCCACACTAGTCTACAAATATAAGATTTAATGTATAGTTATTAGCAATCTCTTTGAAATCGTTCAAATGTACAAAAGTTTGGAATGTTCTTTAATCTTTCGAAAAACTTGTAAAATCATGTATCACATAATCGCATACTACTTTACAATCTGTATAACCTGACAAATATTGAAGTATATATTTCATATCAGAAATATCAGCTTATTACTATACGACTATTAAATTTGTTGACATGAAACTTGGCAAGTAACATTAGAATAATTTTCATCAAATAAAATAATTAATAAATTATAAGGTAAATATTACGTTTAGGGGAGGTAGCTCAGATGACCTTGGCCTTAGCATATGTTGTCACCCTTCTAAATAACCCCCAAAAGAATTTAGCCGGAGCTCATTTTTACTAAAAAGCTTACAGAATATAGCAGTCACTTTAAATGTTGAAGGCTAAAAGGACTAATACGTACGTAGAAATGGTGCACGTATTAATATACATTGGTATACAACTCATATTAGTTATCATTTTCACGAATGTAGCCGATGGTCGCTTATATTTCCGAATTCTTATTTTAAATACAAGCTTTGATCTAGGATTAGAATTTAAAGTTACAAAAATTGTCTGTTATGTTATAACTCAATCAAAAGTATGTAAGTACGTTGATCTAGATTAGTTGTGGTAATCCGGCCGCCGTAAGATGGCTGGCAACGTACGCGTGAAATAATAACAAATGTCTGAAAACTAAATGTG
>CM052132.1:936721-966616 GCA_028454255.1 Halictus ligatus
CCATAACATTTTCATGCGTACGTATCGTATGGAAACTGCCCCTCCAAATCATTCAAATTCTGTGTTTTGAAATTTTCATAAAATGTATAGTTCAATAGTTATTCAAGCTAAATAAAACAGCCTGTATGATATAACAATAAAGATAATTGAAAATTATATTTCTCGGTGTAGAAACGAGTTTTATTAATTTCTGTGAAGTAAGTGTGTGCGCTCATGCACATGTTGCGTAAAAAGTGCGACCATCAAAGCTTATCGTCGATCACCCTCGCTGCTTCACGTTAACGCTTTGTCGTCAAGCTTAATACCGACAGAGACATCTACTCGATCGAATTACCCCCGAGAATTCTCGAACGTGAGCGTGTATGCAGTCTATGAATTCGATTAGGATTCGCGTGATCTATTTGCTGAACTCAATATAGAGTATACGGTACGTCCGCAGATTTGAGCGCGTGCCACGAAGCAACGCGTTATAGAATTCCCCCGTTCTGTATCGAATTTAGGGGTTCCCCTTGCCTCGCCATTTATCTCGCCAGTCGACCGACAGAATTCTCCTAATAACGGCAATCTTCACTTCGAAACCAGCGGTACAGTTTTCCCTGGATGTTTGTTGCCTAGCTCCTTGATTTGTCACAGAGTACAGTTTTCTTTCGTTATATGACGACCCGACGCAACGGCTCGGAGCGACTTTTTTTGACATTGTTCTTGAGTGCGCTGAGAGTTTATGGGTCATATGAAGTTGTCCGGAAGAGCATAAAGTGCTCGGCCGAGCAGCGATATCTTTCGTTGGAAAATGATAGAATATGACATAACCTCTCATTTTGGCACTAACAATAAGCGGTGTCGAGTGAGCAACTTCGAAAGAAGTAGACAGGATAATGATTTTCTTGTTGTGATTCTTATATAAGACAAAAACTGTATCAGGATCTCTGTAAATGAATTCTCGTCTTCTCTACCTTTCATAATATTACATATTATTTCAGTGGTAAACAAAAGAATGTTTAAATAGTAATGTATGTATACGATAACTACCACAACTTTTATAAACTGAAATTTTATTTTAAAGCAGCAGTGAAATCCTCATGAATATGAGGATTTTATAATACATCTTATAAAATAATTAGAAAATTAATAAATAATATATTTAAAACAATGAAACAAGATTCAAAATTCTAATCACAGAAATGTGGACTTGTACTTACTTTTGTGCGCTGAACGTCTCGAACAAAATGGATTGTTAACGCATTATGTGAAAACAGACGAATTAACAAAAGTAGTTTAACGTCATATAGTGTGGTCAGGATGCCCGAGATTAGATGAATGTTATCGACATTTGAGAATCCATCCTGAGTTAAAGTTATTAATACTCGTATACAGAAATTCGAATTTGAAGCTTTCTTTTGTCCGCCACTGTAAATTTAGTTATTTAGCAATAATCACGACCGTAACTTGCACCTGTATCGTCATTCTTAGCGGACGGCCCAACGTTGAATTAGCAATACAAAAACGTGACAAATGTCATCGATGCGGGCACGGCATTGATATTCACGGTCTGCTCACGATGTTCTAGGCTTCGATTTCATGGCTAAACCCCTATTTAATTCACGGACACTCGAGACAATTATCTCAGAACCTTACACATCAAAAGATCGAAATTTCGACGAAGTTCGTAATACTACGTGTGATTTTCCGAATCAAACAGTGTTTAAATGTTGAAAAGTTGAACTGCAAATCTAACTTTTACTCTTTCGATCTTTTTGTTTGTTTCGATCAACTGCATTTTCAACAAAATTTTTTAGTAATGATTTTTTTATTAGTAGAAAGCATAAATAGCTTTATGTGTTGTAAAAGCTTCGTAAATCAAACTTTGCACTAACCTAATAAACGATTTCAGAACATATCAGAAATCCAAAACATTGTTCCTTGTACACTGATTGTAAAATTCGTGTATTATCATATATCATATATTATCATAAAATTGAAATATATTGGAACTGCATGTTGTTGCTTAAAAGAATTTGGTTTAGCAAAGTATGTTATAAATAAGGAAAACCCCGTATGATTCATAGAGAAATTGAGAGATAACAATTTTAGTCATCGGGAAACATTTATGAATCGAATGTTGGGGCAATGATTTAAAGTTTAAAGTAATGTTTACATATGTGCGGTACTATAGAGAAGAACTTTTTTTTCTAATTGTAAAAAACTGTATTAAAATGTGATGAAAGTTCTGTGATGCCTTGAAGTTCAGCATAGGAGCCTTTATGCACTGTCGACCAGTCGAAGAGACACTGAAAATAGGTGACCTTACTCGGTGACCTAAATGAAATGAAAATTGTCAGAGTTGTGCAGATCATCAAATCGACTTCCTGTTTCCTACTTCTGAAGCATCTTCAGGCGCGAATATATTAACACTAGAACGACCGGAGCAGTCAAAGTGACTGGTTCCTAATTTTTTCTTTTACAATTACTGAAATTGTAAAAATATTTTCCTCGGCAATTTTTTAATGAACCTCTTCATTGAAGCTCATATTACAATAAAGGTTGTATGAAGTCTGAATGGGCACAGTCTTGTCACTGTCACAAAGAAATATACGTCAGTCGCATTTATTGCTCGGTCGTTCTAGTGTTAACAATTCCCCTTCCCACAATCTGCATTCTTAAAAATTCTAGGAATTTCCAATTCTTGCAGTATCTAAAATAAACTTTTCTGTAGCGAAACTTATGTGATGAAAGTTGTTTATTGTGCGAAACCGCCAATTGAATTTAATGCATTTCAACTGTATCCACAACCAACGAGTCACCCGTGCGTCGCTCGCGTTTTCGTTGGTTCCGACCTTAGACCATATGTATATATACTTATAGACGCGGCATAGGTATAGTACGTGTATAGAAAAGCCGAGAATCCAGTGAAGAAAAGATAACGTGGTATAACGTCACAAGATAATTCCAAGATGGCTGACATGGCATGCCTTCATTGTAATACCTTAATCAAACATATTGAATAAACATTTGTATCTCAAACATACTTTATATATTGATTATTTCATAATTATTTGATAAAATACCAAATTCTTTGAAATTATCCTGTATATTCTATCCGTATATGTACTATGTGTGCGTCCCCTGACCCCCCCCCCCCCCCTCCCCCAAGCCAAGCGTTGGCACTGTCCTTATGGTCCGTATAACTTATACATCTTTGGAACTAACATCTGTGTCGGGTTTATTAGTTATTATCAAGTGCGTACGAGTTAATATGTTTTCTCGTATCTAGTGGTCGCTGGTGACCTGATCCCTGGCGACTGGTCAGCAGTGCGTGACGGCTCTAAATGGAATGGATCTCATGGAGCGATTTAAATACTTGAATATCGTTCAAACAAATGTCGCTTCGTATGCTAACTATTGTAAGATACTAGATCTACCAAGCTGTAGAAAAGAACTAAGCTAGCACCACGCACCACAGAAAATAAAAATAATAAAATAAAAATTTCATTGCTCCCAAAAATTGCAGCTGATCAGAAGATCTCAAACGTAAACAGTGAAATTGATCCTGCTTTGGTACTCATACAACACTTGAACAACGCCACACTTAGATTAATTTAATCTACACCACGAAAATGTATCAAAATAATATAACTAAACTACGCGCTTTATGCATTTATGACAAAAATGAGTAGAGTTACCATTTGACACGGTGCAAAGATTGAAAGAATTGGATAAAATATCGACATATTACTTTCGAACTAGTGAAGTTATTTAAAAACGAAAAATGTTCGTAAGTGTCTCCTATATCTTATAACAAATGCAAAACGTTTTTATATTGCACAAAGATCCGCAGTCTAAATATGACAAAAAGATTTATCAATCAGCTAGAAGAAAAATAAGTGCACAAGGTGTGTGGTACATATGGAAAGTACATATGGAAACTCTGGAAATCTTTTTAATATTGGTAGGTAGGCAACAGTTTGGTTTCAGAAAAATATAGAAAAATATATTTAGCAGTACATTTATTCAATATTATGTAAGCTATCACGTCTATATAATAATTCACAATAACATGATAGGTTTTAAATTTGACTCAATTTCATAACTAAAATATATCATGAAGTAGAAGCATAGGTGGAAGGGCACCTTTGACCTCCATCCAGCACTCCCACTCCATTAATCCAACTCAAACCTAACCCAAATCTATACGAACATATCAGACACGTTGAAAACATCAAAACAATTTTTGCGAATAACTTAGAAACCAAGGCTACGCAACAGCAACATGTGTGAGGAAAACGTGTCCAAGATCATGCCCCCTAGCAACACATTTCGAAGTAAATGATTACTGCAATACTGTTTAATCCAAAAGAATGTTTCTGTTTTATTTTCATCGCTAAGCATGTTTTAAATGGAAGCAATTTTTTTTTATTTTTGCTTTCATAAAATTGAGTATGAGAATGGGAATTCGCGTAGAGAACTTCTTCTCGAAGATCTTTAGGAAGATCTTCTTTTACAGTTTGTTAAATGGTTTCAAGTCGTACAATATTCGTCATTACTTTATTCAGCCTACAGCTAAGAATTGAACTTTCTAGAATTTCTATCATGCTTCCCACTCGCTACATCCACAATACTTATTCTTCTTTCCACTTCCCTGCAGTCTCTTATTAAGTCGTATAATAACAATACGACAAGTAAAAAAGAAAGGAATGTTTAAGGAACCATAGTCCCGTAGTTCGAGATAAATGCGTACCATAGAAAAGATATTATCGAAATTCACGAGTTCGCTAAATTGCACGCGCGCAAAAGGCACACGTGGTTCTGCTCGCGCGTAACCAGTAGCATAGTAGCCAGTAGCCTGTAGCCACACAGCAGTAAGGCGACGCGACGCGTGCGCTACTGAAAGGGTTCCCCCGAGAGGTAAATCACCGATCTGGTCTCGCTCCGGGCTGGGAATATGCGATACGCTCGGCTAATGGCGTAACACGTAGAAAGGTGCGCACGCGCGCAGATTGGGGGGTGAAATCTTGGAAATTGGTCGGATGGTGGGGCGGCTCGCGCGAATCCTAGAACAGGATGATGTTTGGTCGCATTTCTATAGGACGCGGCTGAGTTGGGGGACAAAGTGGGGTAAGGAATGGTGGGGAATACCTTTGTAAAGGGCAAGGTGTCGCGGAGCGCAAACGTGAAAGTGGGGTGCGTGCCAACTTGTGCACCTCGAGAGCGAGAGAGAGACAGGGAGTGGGGGTACCGGTTTGGACGGCTAGGGGTGGGAGATAATAAGCTAGGTCACGGTAGGGGATATATGCATCTCGGAGCGCAGCAGAGTTTGAAGTAGTCAGCAAGCAGACGAGCGACTGTGCGCTTGCGTGATTCTCGGAGGGTATTCCTTTTTTCCTTTTCTTCCTTCTTTCCCTCCATTTCATCTTCTTCTTCTACTTCCACCATTTCCTTCTTTTCCTTTCCGTCACTTTCCACTATACATACACTTGCTTGCTGACCTCTCTTCGTCCTCCGTACCTTCCGACAGAACATCCGTTCAAACTCCGAGGATCCGCGACCTTCTGCCCCGCTTTTCCGATTCGACGCGTCGAATTGAAATCACCAAGAACGATCGTCGAGCCAAGATCGCCCGGACGTCTCTCGGAATCAATTTATCACGATTCCGCCTAATTTGAAGGTGACTGCAGCCACGCGGACTGCCCCATGACGTCAACGGAACTGACCACTCGAAAAAGGAAGTCCGAAAAGCCGAACAACGTCCATCCGATACAGTTCGTAAAGCGCCAACGAAACAAGCATACCGAACTGGAGGGCTGTTGACGTGAGTACAGTAAAAAATCAACATCGACGAATTTACGAGAGTAAAGGGACGATCGTTCACGACGCCGACATCGAGAAATCGGGAAAGATTGATCGCATTCTGTTGTAACATTGGCAATCTGTGTAAAATGGCTGTACATACGCTAAACGTAAGCTTAAGTTGTACAAAAGGAGAGGTAGAAATTGAAGCGGAAAAAGAGAAATGTAGAGTACTGATGCTAAAAGTACAACGCTACAACGCATACTCGATAAAAAATGATCATTTCCATCGAAGTTGAACAATATTGGCAATAATCGCAGCAAATCGAGGAACCAATCGATGAAACTAAACTACAACTAAAGAAATACGACAATTATGTCGGTAATACATCGGGGATTCGTCTGCAGCGGTGATTGGGCAGCTAAACATCCTTCTCCATTTTCGTCGATGGACTCTAGATCTTACTTCTGATACTCTAAGAATAGGTATGCTAATTTATTTGTGTTTACTGTGCGTTTAACGTCTACTTTGTACTTTAAGATGTAGCATAATATTAAATGATTGTTTACTGTTCGATACATTTATGACATGAAAATCAGACAAACAGCGGAACTGTACTTTTAATAAGGACGAAAACAATTTTTATCCCCTTTCTAAAGCTTAATAAACTCGTGAATTGGTTAAGTAAATGGTCATCTACTTTATTAAAATAGTGTGTTGTAACTGGAATTTACACAAATATTCGTGGATTCTTTCGTGAACAGTCATTTAAATTATTGTGGATTTATTTTAGATTAGGAATGTATATTCTATTAATTAGCGTGAGACAATTTGCCACTCTAACGACACAATAATTGTAATTTCAGTTTATAATTTATAATGTTAAGATAGCGATACCGAGTGATTACGTTTAGTTTCAATCTTCGAACTAGTCAAGCAGATTAAAAATAAAATATTCCAAAATCTATCTAGTCAATAACAACAAATACTAGTCAACATGATCTAATCAAAATCAAAGGTTATAAACAAAGTCTAGTCTAGTCACAGAATACTTATGTAAAATAATTGTACGTATGAATCTGATCTAGTCATTTGCAGTAAGTTGTATAAATTAATTTAATTTGGTTCTATTGCTTTAACAAAACTTAACGCCAATGAAAGTATTTATTAACAGTATCCTTGTATTAGCGGCATATTTAATATAATATTAATTTGTTAAGGATAAGCTTAACTTTTTAGCTTTGTTAAGGATAGTTTATCTATACATTGATCTATTGCAGGGAAGATTTATAGACAATCACATTAAACACTCTAAATTATTACATTAATTATGGCTAGTAACATAACCCTTCGATATGTTTAATAATTAAAAGAAAATCAAAATTACAAACTTTTATCGTGACCGCCTCAACGAAATAGAAACATATGCAAGAACTAACATCGACTTCGTAATCAATTTTTTTACTTCGATTAATTATTATACAAATCTTTGTATAATTTGAATATGAACTACAAAGAGATATATTATTTTTAGACATCGTAAAAAATTTGGAAATACTGAATACTTTCAACTTTCTATTATTATTAATCTTTAATGTTGCGTATTTTCGACCCCTTAAAAAAGAGTATCCCTTAAGTTTAAAAAGTATACTTCGATGTAGCGTGTAAGCATTAAGAATACTTCATATTTCACAATTTCTAGTCGGTTCTATTTCTAGTCATTATTTTCGATTAACTATTATTTTAAGTATCAACTAATATTCGGAATCACATATGCAGGCCACAACTAAATGCAATTGTTTATTTATATTATAAAGTGACTTGTATAATTGCGTATTATTAATTTTCCCACTTACGTACAATATATAGTAAATATTGTCCGTGGATGAGATGCCATACATATATACGCAGAAAATGTAGACCATGTCTTATTTTCTGCTATGTTCAATTGGATAATAGTATCAGTGGAAAAAACTTACTAAAGACTAAAGACGAAACAATATAAATGATAAACACAACGACGTCTGTCTATTTGGGAAACGTGCCAGTATTTCATTTAATATGATTATTGTATAGTAAGCGATCAAAACAAGATCTCGAAAAAGTAAGTTATTTATTTCCAAACATATATTATTTTGATAATATTACTTAACGTACGAGTCTTTTTAAGCACCATATTTTGCAAATAAAATGTCCGCATTGGCAGCTGATTTGATTTATTTGTATAGAAATAAGTTGCAAGTTCTAATACGATATAACACATTAAATTTCGTATCGATCGTCGATAACAATACCTAAAATTTAAGGTTTTTATGTTGGAGCGCATTTTGGTCACAGATTACAGCGATCCTAAATATAATAAACTACAGCTTATTTCAATGAGTATTTAATATGCTAATAAACTGTTGAACTATTAATTAGTAAACGAACAAAATTACGTTCTAAAGTAAAACCATATTGCCATCAAAAGAGTACAAACGATAAATGGTAGTATCCAAGAAAAAAAGTACAAATGAATTAAATATTGTAAGGCTGTGTTTAATAATTAAGAATAATTTTACGTTTACCTTATGATGGTAATTTCGGTTGTCGTACTTCGCTAAAAACAATCTAGTCGAAAAGCGTACCGACCGAGGTCGGTAAAACGAGCACAATCTCAATTACATCGACACAATTGTTAATAAGTGAGATTCAAAAATAACATTCATAGATAAATAAGAAATATGCGTGAATAATTGATCTCGGAGAGAACATATTATGAAGAGTGGAATCTAGTCAACGAAGCCATGGACAACAAACTCGAACGGTCCAATCCAAGCATAATATTTGTCGCATAAATAAATTACGACACTGCGACAGTATTCACTAACCGCGTTTTTGTTACTCAGTAACAGTTACTGCATTTATTTTTGCTTCATTTACTTATAAGTTGAACTTGGAAAACTTAGTAGAGTTCCCGATCTCAGTCCATGATCAAAAAATCTAGTCTATGATGTACTATAAGATAGTTTATATTGTATACTTAAATGTCAAATGGACAAAACGCAAAATGGAGTGTAAAAATGGATTAACAGTTCATTCGTATTAGAATGTTGATAGATTATGTCACATATATTTTGTAAAGTCAGGATAATTATACAAATAAGTTATAATATATTATACAATAATTCCCATTCGAAACAACTTATTTGGTTTCGTACTTATTTCATCTGTTAAGATATGTGTGCACATTCATAAATTTCTGTATTACTATTATATACACAGCTTACTGAATACTATATGTACTGTGTGATCAAATGTTCTGTATTTGTGTATGTGTGCGTTTCATGTGTTTATTTATTATATATTTATTAATTTATATTTGATATAAATTATAACAAATAATCTGCATTGTATGCAGTTTTACATGTATCACGAGTGTGTCCTTTTTGTATCTATATTTAGAAATTTTTATGAAAATTTGATATTTTCGTTTGCAGACTGTAATCATACTAAAACTACCAGATATTCAAAGTAACTATGATCTATTTTTTGGAAGAGCAAAGCTGAAGCCATAATAACTATCCACTTCATTCCTATGTTGCGAGTCTAAAGTAAGAGGACTAAACTAGACAACTGTTATGACTAGGTTTTTTTTAAGCCAAAATTTATATTCTCTTATAAAAATAACAAAGGTGCCTTTATTCAACAATATCCTACAAAATGAAATATAAAAATTGTTATTTTCATGGATTTGGTAGTTTGAGCATCAATTGTATTGCAGTTTGCAAAACATGATAATCTTCTTAGAGTGTACAAGATAATAATAATAAAATTATAATGAATATATTTTACGTTTATTTTATTACCTTCCTATAAGTAAAACTAACAATTTTGAGTTTGAATAAAAGTTTACACATAAGTCATAATAAAGCAACCCAGGAATAATCTTTTTTAATTGAAAAATTACTTTTCAGTGTGATGTTGATCTTCAAAACGTATTCATGTTTTAATCTTAATTTAGTAGCTGCCCTATTATACATATTTTCAAACGGTTGAAGTTAAGATATTTATTTAATTCTAAAAGCTGGAAAGTTTGTAATATACATCATGAAAGAAGTTTACTAAATTATACAATTCCATGACTCAAGATAGTATATGTTCAATTAATGAATAAAAAATCTCATATTAGTCTATTCATATATCTTGTCTGCCCTGTTACTCATTATTGGTTGTATCAGTGATATACACACTTAAAACCACTAATCCATACTATATTGGCTGTAAAGAAAGCTTGTAAGGTGCCACAAGGCCAAGAGGAGACCCTGTTCATAATTTGAGTCATTGACATTATCACTTCGACCAATAGCAAAATTATGCTTACCAAATAACTAAACTGCGGATCATTATGCAATTTCCATTTTTTGTAGACAGTTTTTAAAAATATAGAATGAAATGAAATCATGTTTTTCATGGGAACAGTTTCTGTAAATCCAAAACAAATAAAAATCGTACTAAATTCTATCGAATTTTATATTATAGCATTTTTTGAAAATTTTCAGAAGCCATAAACGAACAAAGATCTACAGTCTACTAATAACTAATTAGACCCACGCTTCTTCTGGTGCCCTTTTTACAACCATAGTCAATATGTAAATACGTATTAGATTACAGGATCTATAAGTCATTATTACAGAAATAAGTCCTATATATGATATAAGTATACAAAAATGTATGTGCATATATATATATATATATATATATATACATACACACACAAATATATAAATATATATATTAAGATACAAATGGGCATATGCAGTAATTTAATAGTAGAAAATAATAGTGTATTTCTTGCTGTTGGTATAATTCTTATAACTTTTATTCTAACCTAACCCAGATCCTATTAACTCTCTGCTATTAACATATATTTTAGAAAGTAAAATATTGCTACGGACATCACCAAATCGCTAACCAGTAAGGAACATTGTTCACTATTTGCATCATATGTTCTTCAAGTTACATTCTTCGAGAATTATGTCACTCGCATTTTTCGTACGTGTTACTTATCAAGGAGAATGTACAGTTATTCAGAACAGCCATTTATTTGTGATAATTACTGAAGAACGGAAACAAAAACTAGAATACAATACTAAATATTGGGACAGTAATTTGCTTTATTATTGAGGGAAAATTATCCGAGACCAATGTCTCCCAATTAATCAGAATCCACTGTATGCGGATTATAAACTGTCACAAAAACCATGACTTTTGTATATTTACATTTGATATAAATTGTGAATCAAATGAAGCATTAAAACTGAAAAAGGTTTAATATGTGAACTATGTAATATAACCGCTACCTAGCATATGTAAGTACATGCTACTGTAATATTGGTACTTTTAATACTGTAATACTTTTTATTACTTATAAACTCTTTACTTGTAAAAATTGTTATTACATTGAATAATGTATTGTATAATTTGCATATTATATAATTTAATTTACAGTGGCCACTTGAGTGGGTATCATGAATTGCAATATTTGATTGACTTTGAACTTTGAATTTCCAATAAGTATATATACATTATTCCTGTTGTTATCTTTTCATATTACTAACAGTAACAATAAGTATCACAGTTGCTATTCTTACATAGTAATACTACATTTTTGGTTATAAGGAGCGTAAAGAAATCAGTGGAGTGTTTATTTGAAAGATATTGCATATTATCATGAGTCAATCGAAAAAGCAATTCACAGAAGTGAAATTATCTGTGCCATGGGGGCATGTTGCTGCAAAAGTGTATAATCCTCTAAAAGAGAAGAAAATTTTAGTAGTACATGGTATCTTAGACAATGCTGGATCATTTGACAGATTAATAGAACTTCTTCCAGAAGAATACCAGTATGTAAGCATAGACTTACCAGGACATGGATTCTCATCCTCATTTCCTTCTGGACTACCATTGAAATTCTTTGATTATGTTTATACAATATTACTAGTTCTAGATACTTTGAAATGGAAAACTTGTACTTACTTAGCACACAGTTTTGGTGCACACATAGGAACATATTTTGGTGTACTATATCCTGGAAGACTTGAAAGAATCATTGCTATAGATGGATTTATGCCACTCGCAGTTAAGGATGTTGTTTCTTTTACTCGAGAAATGTATGATTTGAGTGCATATAGTAATGTTGGAGGTACACTATACACAAAAGAAGAAGTAATATATGCATTACAGTATAAAAGGAAAGAGGCATTAAATACAGATGCTGCAGAAGCTATGTTTACGCGTGCAATTACAAAAGTTGGGAATTTATACAAATATAATCGTGATCCCAGGTTGAGACTAATGGTACGTCCAATATTTAACATGCAGATGTTTACAGAGTTCTGGGAGAAGTTCACAGTTCCAATCTTAATTATCGTGGCAGACAGATCATCTAGAATAGATATGATGAACGACATGGTAGAAAAAACAAAAAGTGTAACAAAAAAGAAGTGTGAATTTGATGTAGTTTTTGTGAAAGGAACCCATGATGTACATAATAATTATCCTGAAAGGGTTGCACCGCATATATATAACGTTCTAAAGAACTACACAAAGAGTAAATTATAAATTTTTATTTTTATAAAATAATTGTTTTGTACCACATAATAATTCATTTAACAGTCAATTCAGTTTTGTTAACAGCGAAAGTTATCGTTTATACCATTTTTTTATATATATGTACAGAATAGTATTAAAACGTGTAAAACAAATATACATTTCAAATAGGTTACAATTATACAATATGGGACATTTTACTAACAATAAGATTACTTCACTCTTATGCGCACAACACCTTCAACCTGTTGAACTTTTATATATACTTCGTTACCTTGTAGAGCTGAGCTTTTTAATTCATCTTCCAATAATACTGCTGTATGATTCATAAAGGACCCATTTCTTTTTGTATCATAATTATAGTTCAACGTTAATTTGACTTTGTACCAGCAAATCAACGCATTTGGTAATGGTCTATTAGTAGTTGCATTTATTTTGCCAAAATTTACTATGCGTTCTGCAAATTCACTTTCTTTCATTTCTATCAACATATTTATATCAGATAAAGGTTCGTGTAGATATAAACTTGAATTTAAATCAAAAAGTTGATTTATCTGTAATATACAGAAAGTTAATAGACAAATTCATAAAATAGAGTTTCTGTTTTACAACGGTAGACACTATTTTACCTTAAATTCATTAATATGCTGAGCAATTCCATACGAATTTGTATTACCAAAACCATTCCGTACATTTTGATAGCTATTAAATCTCTGTAAAAATGAAAATTTGTAACTGAATTCATTGAATAAATTTGATTATTTTATATATACAGAATATCATGCAATTGGTGGTAAACGCGAAAATGAGTAAAAAATTGATCTAATATATGCGTAATCATACTAGTGTTAAGTAAGAATGGTAAATAGTAAGCAGATACGACAGAATTCAATTCACTTGTATAAGTATATGATTGATGAATATTTCATGTGAAATTTATTCTAATTTTTAATTACTACCTTTCCTCACATACTACCACTTACATAACATCTTGTATACGATATGCATTTATCTTAAAAAACACCTTTTTAGAATTTGCTGCATTAAATACTAGTGTTGACCCTCCTTGTAAATTTTCATCTTTAACATAAACCATATTTGGAAAGTCTTCGGAAAATACAAGTTGGCCTACAAGGAATATTTGTTCGGGTAATAAAATTCCATTTGGTTTAAGCATACATCTGTAAAGTACAATATAAAATTTTAAATACTATTAATAGGACAAGCGGTAAATATTTAAAATTATATACCTAAAGAATTCGTGACTGTGTTCTTGATCACGATCTTTTAATTCTCCATTGATATCAAAATCATGAACAAATATAGTATCTAAAGAAACTTTAATAGTATTGTATTTTGCTATAATGCAGATTTTGTCCTTAAAGCCATTTTGTTTTGCAACTTCTTCAATGAGGTGACGAAGTGCCTTGTTTTCAGTTTTAAAATATAAAATTTGACTGTATTTATTTTCTTTAAGTAACATTAATCCGTAAACTGGAAAAGGAGATGTATCCAAAATACTATTGATTTCTTTGTTAATTAGTGACTTACTAACTTCAGTAAGTAATTTTATGTATTCAAAGTCATTTAAAAATGTTATAACTTCTTTTGGTAAATGATATAAAAATTTCTTCTCATTATAATTGTTATGTGCTGTACCATTTGCTGTATAAGAACATCTTAATTTTCCTTTTAGTATTTCTCCATGAATGGTTAATACATCTCCTTGCTTAAATAGTGTAGGTATCTCTGGGAAAACAGCAGTTTGCCAGCAGGTTTTTCTATCTGACGTATCTATTGTAATTTCTTCATCGAGGTGTAACTTAAACCAACTCACCAAACCATCTACAATACCATCATATTCACATTTTACATTTATTTTACTCTTTACTCCGTCCACATTAAATTTGTGTAAATTCGATATATCATTAAAATCTACAGTGAGAAGAACTTTGGGTTCTGTAATATAATTAACTTTCACATTTTTCAAATGCTCTGTATCATAATATTCATCATCTAATAATATAGATATATTATCAAAATTTAAAGGACAGGAATTTTTTACTTGATCAAAAATTACAGATGACCTGTTTCTTAAATATTCGCATTCCACTGCAGCTACATAAAGCGTAGCACTCATTGGTATTATTATACCATTTTTGTCTAAGACATTTGTGTGAACGCTTAGCAAAGATGGTATTACACGTTCTCCGAATAAACCAGCATCAAATGTTTCTGTGACTATTAATTTCACTCTGTAAAAAAGTATGTATATCTTTAACAAAAAGCAAATCTTGTTATGTTTATATTGAAACTCTCTGCTATAAACAAAGGGCAAACCTTTCCGTAATATCGTTGGGTATTGCAAGATCTGTGGATAATTTGGGCAATAAAATTATATCTTTAGCATTGTTGCTTTCAAATACTTTCTCAGCAATTTTTATCATCGCCACTGAATATTCGCATGCATAAACTTTTTTAGCATCAGCACTTTGTGCATATAAACTTAATAACCCTGTTCCAGTCCCTATATCTAATACTGTGTCATATCCTTGAGAAATTTTCCTTCGTATTGCACATTCAAATGCATTGTTTCTTTGTTTGTCATTCAACATCGGAAAGTGCCACCTATCTACAGCCATACTAAATGCATTTTGTAAATTTCTTTCTGCTGGTAGAAAATTGGGATTGGCTTGCAGAGCTCTTTTTAAATATCTTATTGCCCTTATTGGATCATTATTCCTTTAACAATATATTTTTAATCCTCATTATATGGAATTTTAGCGGTCATGATATCTGTCACGTTAAAAAATCAATTTTAAATCAACTAGTTGTACATTTACCCAAGTCACCAGTTCAAATTACCTTAAAAGATGAGCTGCAAAATTATTTAACATACGTGGGTTATTTGGATAAATATCTAAAGAACGTGTGTAACATAAAACAACATCTGCAAATCTGTGATCACATGCAAGCTGCATTCCCCATTGACCTAAGAAATAGATATTTATAATTTTGGTATTATGAAAGCATCAAATGTACATTATAAACATACAAAGTACGTTAACGAAAGCTTCTTCGATCTCTAATCTTTTTGTTGGACTTAATTCTGCTACAACTGTGTAATATGCATATGCCTTTCCAACATTTCCAGTTCTGTCATGATCATATGCCTTTTTCAATGATTCTGCTATTATATTGTTTACTTCCTTTTGCATTTTTAATGAAATGTGGTATATACTTTAATCTGTCCTTATCATAAAAATGCATACCCCTTAATTTTTTCTGAAATTTACATACAATATTCTATTTACATACTTGTTATCCACAGTAAACTAATAATTAATTAATACAGTGAACTATTTTATAATAATACAATTCCGTTTCTTTTTAAAAATTGAGTACTGTCATTTATTTCTTGCTGAAATAATGTTCAAATTTATTGTCATATATGCAGCACCTGTTATTTTAAACAATGTTTGATTTATATGAATCCAAGTTAACAACATACAGACCTAACTCAAATCTAACAAACCAATTAAATCTCAACAAGTACTTTGAAAATAAAATGTACAATAATTCCTATACATACGTTGAGAATAACAATCATGATAAATGTGTTTCATAAAATGAATATTCACATTGTTTTATGAAATTCAACAATTTTCAGATAAGCAGTCTTTCTGTATGTGACTTTAGGAATTTTTTGTAACATGTGTAAACTAAGTATAAAAATAAAATTAATTTTATGAAGCAACAATTTAACCAAAATTAGTTTCTAAAGCATTCAAAAATAGTATAATTACTTTTGACCCACGTTTGTCACGTTAATATCACAGACAAGTTACAGTCAGTTACATGAGTTACAGCAAGTTACAAAATAGATCAGATATTTTCGGCCTCAAACTGCTTTCGAGCACGGCTATAAGGGATATTGTAGGGATATTGGTGCTGCCGCGCGATTCCCTTGGGCACGCGCCTAGAGAATACGCTCCGACGAGGTTGGCAGCGCGTATATCATGAACTCTGTCCACTTGAATACCTTGGTCACCGACGAGGTACTGTTAAAGACTGCCAGCCTTACGGGAGAATGTGTCGCTCGAAATTTTTCTTTTTTAATTACGAAAAACATTAGACACAGACGAGGTATAGGACAGATCTATCATTCAATGTATTTTCGTGACCCACTTTTGTGAGATCACGTATCCCCATTACCATTTTCGTGTTGCATTACCTTTCGTATCCTGTATTACCAACTGGAACTAAAATCTGCTGACAGCGTCGTTAGTACACAGACGAGGTATAGCAGTAGACCAATCACCATATGGGGCTTCGTGTCTCACATGTAAACAACTGGTTTTCTTACGCCCTCTACGCTGACGAACGATAAATACTGGAACTAGATCGACAAGAATGATCAAATCTGGTCAAATACAAATGACTGACGCTATCTACATCACAGACGAGGTATAGGAATAGACCAATCACCCAATGTATTTTTTTGTCTCATGCTCGGAGGGCTCTAGAGCCCCCTTACCATTCCGTGTCACATCCTACCGTACCAGCCAGAACTTGTATTGTGGAACCAATATTCTACAACGGCGCTGTTGCTGATAGAATTTTAAATCTCATGTCGGAGATTCTATAAATGATGAATGAAACAAAATAATGCCGTACCGGAAATTTTTCATTCGTCCGATATGAATAATAACAGTTTTAGCACTGAGTCAGACACTATGTCTATACAGGATGACATGTCAWCAAWACAAAGTTGTAATGGCTTGGGACAGCAGCTAATGGAAACCCAGGTGCAATTAGAGCAAGAGAAGAAAAAATCTAAGACTCTTCGCTTGCAATTGCGGGCAAAGCGTAAGGCAATAAACTGGTTGCAAGATAAGCTTTCTTCAGGCAATATCGATGATATATGTTTGAAAAAAGCAAAACGAATCAACGAGTCGAAATGGATGCATATTAATAGTGTTAAAAAATTATAAAAATGCGAATAATAATTATACGCATGGAGAAATGTGTAAATAAACTGTATAAAATAAATGTATGAAAAGTGTATTTCTATAATTTGAAAACATGATAACTATAATTATTTAATATTGTATTTATTATTAATATTGTATTTGTAAGAATTAATATTATATTTTTTATGACATCAAATAAAAAAATATAATTTGAACATATAGTCATAACATCAGATATGTAGATAGCGTCAATCATTTGTATTTGACCAGATTTGATCATTCTTGTCGATCTAGTTTCAGCATTTATCGTTCGTCAGCGTAGAGGGCGTAAGATAACCAGTTGTTTACATGTGAGACACGAAGCCCCATATGGTGATTGGTCTGCTCCTTTACCTCTCGTCTGGGATAGTATCTATCCTCTCTGAATTTATATCTCAGTAACTTCTACGCATCTGTACAACGATGAATCAAATGTACGATCATATTTTTTCAAATTGAAAAACAGGCTATGATGAAAAAAAGTATGGACTATTACGAAATATTGAATTGTCTAATAACAGTCGGCAAAATAAATAATGGTATAAATACATTTTTATGTACAAAATGATTGTTACATTGTTTTTTAGAAGGCTCTATAAATGTTACCTTTTTTATAGAAGGGGTCGAAAACTTTGACGATAGATTACAGCGAATTTTGCACGAAACACTATCAAATTTAATAAATGTTGACGAACTGTTTATAACAGAAGACAATGAAACTGAGAATGAATCTCCCGACATCAGGTAGGACATAATCATTGCCTATACTTAACCTTTTGAGGCTTTAATGATTTTATTACAAGAAAATAAATATTTTTAATAGTTTTAATATTTTTAATAGTTTGTTTATCGAACTATTACAACTTCTGTGTCTTGCAATCAATGCAAACATTTTTTCGTTTGCATAAAGATACATAGACTAGTAATAATATTTGATTTTAATCTAGTTGGCAGCAAATATTTTAGTACATATTATTGGTAATTAATTATAAGTCTTTATATTTTCTGGTTTTAGATATCAGTATATACGTACAATAGTGTATATATTACAAAATTTAAAGACATCTGTAAGTGCAAACTCGACATCTGTATTTACTGTTAAACAATTTAGTGATGTCAAAGTTGCCATAGAATTGATAACTGCAATAGGAATTATACCTGGTCTTTTACCAGGTGTTGGGCTTAATATGGCTAAATTATGTCCCAGAGCTTTGCAAATATGCAAAGAAAATGTAACAGATATACAAGTATGAAAATTAGACAAGAAAGTCTTTTAAGTTATACATTTTTGTTAATTAAATTCATGATATTCATAGATTATATTTGTTCATTTCAGAGGTATAAAAGACAAACTTCAACAGTTCTTTCTCTCATGAATTTGTATAATGAAACTATGTTTCGCCCAGCAATAATTGCTCAAATCGGTCCATTACTGGCAGCACTTTTACAATTGGGGTATGCTCCATTGGTCAAACCAAGCAACACAAGTGAAAATGATGGAACATTTAGAATGACAACAGAATTATATGACAAATTAAAAATAGATCAAGAAAAGTTTGTTTCTTTACTACATCAGTTATTAAATCTCTGTCCTATGTCAACAACTATGAAAGATTTGATGATAATTCTTGGCATTAAAGGAGCTCCTAAATGGCTTCAAAGAGAAACTCGTAGACATTTAGTTCAACAAATTATGCAGCCGAATGGAATTATTTCAATTATAGCTGCTATGTGTGAAGATACATTAGATCTCGGGGAACACTGGAATAAACTGGATACTATGTCTAGATTAATAGCTACCTCACATGGAAAAAATCCGGATGAATATTATGGAGCTATTTGTCCACAAGTACATTTTGCAAGCATTTATTATAATAATAATAATACATGGAAATTATACAAATACTATATAAATTTGATAAAAACTATTTACTTGTTTCAGATACTAGATCTCTTAGCATCCAAACATCTAAATCACTCATCAACAATAGCAAGTTATTGCATTACAGCGCTTTATAACTATAATCCAGATGTCTGTGTTAAAAACATTATAGAAAAAATATGTAATCCTTTACTTGTGCATTCTAAAGAAGGACAGGGCAGAATTATAAGTGAGAATGAAATAGAGGAATGTATAGAAAATTTGATGAAATGTTTTATAATAACAGAAGCAAAATTTAAACATTTACCTTGTAAAGTTTTAACACAGATAATTGTTCCATTATTTTGCATATACAATAATACCCGGTTAAGCGTTTGTATATTGAAATCTAAAATTAAACAGCTTCTATTGACATTTTTAAACGAAGAACCACAAAAGAACCAACTTTTTGCTGAGCTTCTTGGACACGAATTAACTCAACATTTTGGACACTATGTAATATCAAAGTTCGGACCAACAGGTGGCATTGAAATTATAAGAATGGATGAAACTTTAAATTATGAGCAGTTTGCAGACAGTTTGTTAGATTTAACATCAACTAGCAAACAATTATCAACCGCACTATTTTTATATTTATTAGAGTTCTTGTCAAACTCAATGAAATTAGACAATGGGAAGGGTATTCATACTTTATTAGAAACTGAAAATGATACGATAGAAAAAATTCAAAAACAGTTGGTATCTGTCAAGCTCCTATCAAGTTTATCTAACATATCTGCCGTGCAAGAAGCACAAATAGAAAATCCAGATAAAATTTTTTCTTTTATAAAATCATTGCTTAACGAATATATCAAGGAAAGACAAATATTGCTGGAGAAAGATGATTGTGAGATTCTGTATGTTAGTTTCATGTTAATAAAAATGATTCTGAGCGAAAGGAAAAAACCTTTCAATGCATTAGCATTTAATGAATTTAAATTATTTTTGAAAGAACGTTGCACTGATCCAAACATTCCAACGCAGTTACTACTGTTAATGCAAGAAATTATTGAACTTATTGAAAATCAAGGTCAATCGGAATGCAAACGTTATCAAGATTTGGCAGTGGAACGTAAGACGAACAAAAAATTTGAGGAAGCACTTAAAGACCTTACTGATCCATTACTTCCTGTACGTGCACATGGTCTTATAGTTCTTACTAAATTAGTGGAAACTGGGGATCCTTGTGCTATGGCCAGGAAGGCAGTTGTTCTTCAAATATTTAAAGTTGGTAAATGTACTTTATTTATTTCATTTCAAATGTTAATGCTGCAGGTCCTGTATTGTATATTTTTACTGCTTTAGGAAAATTTGAAACATGAAGATTCGTTTATATATCTGGCAGCCATCAATGGATTATGTGCTTTAGCTACTTCGAATCCAAAAGTAGTTATAGAAACATTAGTACATGAGTATATTGACTTGCCACGGCGTATTTCAACAAGTGAAATTACTGTGGAAACAAGAACCAAACTGGGAGAAATACTTGTCAAAATAACACGAGGATTAGGTATATAGTCAATGATCGACTTGATTTCTACAATTATAATTTGATTGAATATGTCACTATGAATATATTGTTGTAGGGCCACAATTAGATAAATCTTTTATCATATTGAACATGAAAAGTTTAACTGGATGCACTGCTATTTACAATGAATTCTGATACTTTTTTCTTTTTGTTAAAGTAATCTTCTGGGGTCGTACTAGTAAAAAAGTTGTACTCTTACTCATTAAATGTTTATTTTAGTAACTAATCAAGAAAAAGCATACAGTGATATATTTTTATTTTTACTAAACATTTGGCCTTAAAATTGTACTAAAACTTCTTTTTGGTTTTTATAATATTATTCAAAGTAATGTGTTTGCTAAAGTAGTCAAATGTAAGAAATTTGGTGTGTTCAACAATGTTTACATTACAGTATAAATGAGTGATAAGTTTGTATAAAACAATAAAACATTAAAGTTAACTAGTAGATACATAGCACTGTATTTTCGAAATAACAATAGTTTCAAAAAAGTGTCACTGTTATGTTTATGTACAGTGATCCAAATCAGGGGCCAAAAAACATTAGTTTTAAATTGAAACTGCTAGGACTGAAGGGGTTGATATTTATGCACGTGTAGTTTGTTATATTTTTTTCATTAAATTCTATAAATCTATAGGTGAAACGGCAACAGCGTACAAAAATATTTTAATAAATGGATTTTTATGTGCGACGCGAGATCCAGATGCCTTGATACGAACTTCCAGCCTTTCCTGTTTAGGCGAATTGTGCAAAGTATTGGGTTATCGACTTGGAGATATCGTTATCGAGGTACATTTATTATTTACCTGTTATTAGCTTATTTTAAGTTTATTAGACTTAAATGTGATTTGTACGATTGCGGCTTCAGGTAATCTATTGTATCAGCTGCATAATAAAAACGGATGAAGCTGTCGAATGCCGACGAGCGGCAGTTATGGTTAGTACGTTGCTGCTCCGTGGTCTTGGAAAAGATACGTTAACAAGTCTTGGAAAGGATTTGGTCAATTTGTACCGTGGTCTGAAACACTTACGAGATAATGACGAAGATCCAGTGCTGCGCTTACACGCTCAGCTATCCCTAGAAGAATTGGATGAGATTGTTCGAGATTACTTGTTTTCGCCACCAAAGCTTGAGAAAAGAATATTTCTCTTGGGTGGTGTTTTATAGACACAAGTTTGTTTAGTATTTATACCTCTTTATTTTCTATAAAGAATATTTATACACCCACACTTTCCCTGTTAATATACAACTTGTGATATTTAAGTAAATATAGAAAAGAATCAGGTTTGGTTTGCAAACATTCGTACAAGGTTTCTGATTAATTTTGGTCAATTACAAGGGCGTGCAAATGATTAGATTTGAACGATAAGAAATATGAGAATTAAAATTACAATGTAAGATTACATTACAATCTAACTTACATGCGTAAGCTAAGCACTCGTCATATTAAAATATAGTCATATTAAGAAACAGTGAAAGCGTACAATGAAATGAAAACACGATGAAAATAGACACACAAATACAGAAGATAGCTGTTGATGATTAATCACAAAGACTTAAAGAAAAGAAGTTTCTTATTAATTCGATAAAAGACTGCTACGAATATGTGTCCAATCTAATTAATTTGCACGCCTTAACTACCTTCCCGTTCGTTTTGTATGTATTCGATTTTCTGGAAAGTTCTTTTCGCGTTCGTCGATCGAGGCCTTATCTCGCTGTACTTAAGTACACAAAGAATCAGATCACTATACGCCAATTTTATGGTCACTGGTCATCCTCTGGCAGTACAAAAGAACAGTTCTGGACGTTAGTAGATAGTGTATCAAGTGTTTTTCGTGTTACGAAAGATGGAAAACCAAAAGTTGCATTTGCATTATGTTATGTTTCACTGCTTTAAAAAAGGCAGTACGTTTGAAAATACTGCAAAGGAGATTTGTGGCGTTTATGGAGACCAGTCTATAACTGTTCAAATAGTCCATAATTAGTTTTGAAAGTTTTGTGCCGGAAATTTTAATCTTAACGGTAGCAAGAGCTGGACTTCACCCGAAGAAAGTATTGCTCCCAATTTGGTGGAATTGGAAGGGTGTTCTTCACAATGAGTTACTTTCGGAAGGCCAAACGATTAACAGTGAGAAATATTGTACTCAATTCGAAAAACTTAAGGAATTGGCGAATAGACGTGGCGTCGTGTTTCACCACGATAATGCGAGGCCACACGTTTCTTTACCAGTGCGAACAAAATTTTGCGAGCTTGATTGGGATATTCTACCACGTCCTCCATATTCTCCAAACATTGCACCTTCAGATTATTATTTGTTCTTTCCCCTAAAAAATTGTCTTCACAATAAAAAATTCATATTAGTTAATGAAATAAAAAACGGTCTCGAAGGATATATTAATAGTAAGCCACGGGAATTTTGGAAAAGTGGCATTATGAGGCTTCCAGAAAGATGGCAAAACGTGGAAGAACAAAACGGATCATATATTATTCAAGAATAGTGCACAGAACGCAAAATATTTTATACTTAATACCTATTAAAAGAACGAAAAGAACTTTCCGGACAACCTAATACAAATTGATTTCGTCGCGAAAGAAATTAAACAAATGAAGAATAAAAAATTAGTGAAAACATTTAGGATAACTATATTACGCGAAATGAAACTTATAACATAGACTATAAAAATATTGTGTCCTCAGAGAAGAAGCCGGCCAACCGAATATAATCTCGTTTGAGGCACGCGTACATTCTTTGTGGTTGCGGTGTCGAGGTCGGCGATGGCCTTGGTGTCACAATCCGCAATATGAACTCTTTACACGAAGGTTCGGGGAATGTTTTCAATTTACCATCTCCAATTCCATCTACTTCTATGTTGCTGTTAACGGAAGTCATTATCAGAGCAGCCTGAAACACGGGAGTTATTACTACTAATCACTTTACATTTTTAAACAAATCCCACTTAAATTAAAATCGGTTCATTTTGTCACCTTTTGAGCGTCTCTGAACATGGTGGTTATACGCGAGGCAATGTTTCCTCTGGAGCCACCCGGCACTGCAACTTCCTTTCCGCGCATCAATTGGATGAGGAACGAAGTAAACTCTTTGGATTCATTGTTTCCTCCTAATTTGTGTTGTAAGGAATTGACTTGGGCAACCAAAGCTTCCACGCCTTCTATATCTCGAATGATTTCCTATTGTATTGAAATGATGTTTAGCTATGTATTAGTTGTCTTTGTGTAAAAAGTCAGAGTTTTCGAAATTTTTTTGCCGAAATATTGGTGCATAAGGAATTGTGCTTTTAAAGGAGAAAATTTGAACTAAAAAACTTTTTATAGTTTCATTAATTTTGTTTAAATAATTACTAGTAGCTAGTATACACTTTTTCCTAATGATTATTTATAATTTACCTCTTGTAGCTGCACTATGTCTTAATCATTAATCATCAAAACATTTACTTGGATTCTTAATTAAATACAAGCGTTGTAGAATCAAATTTCGTGCACACATTTGCGCAAATCCGACCACGCAATGCTTTACCAGTATTATTTCTGTTTCTAAAAAATTCTTGTACATTTTTTGCCAATTTGTCACTCTTGTATACTCAATTTAATAACTTGTGTCCTTGTTATAAACAATAGAAATTATAAACTTGTTAACAGTTTTTGATGCACCAGCCTATTGTTTTGAAGAAACTACCCCTATAAACTTTTTGAATGGGCTACTTGCCGTGAATTATAAAAGACACGGTAGAAACTGACCACTTTTGGTTCGAACAGGTAATGAAAGATTGTTACGTCATGTGATTCTGCAGGTTTCAAGAAATCCTAAATGCATGACTATTTACCTCCAAGACTATAAGAAAGTTATACAAGATAAACGTAAACTTTAAAAGAATGACTCGGCAAACAAATTCAGTAGATTGATATTGATCATATATAAAGAACAAAACGTAAGACAATAGATTTAGATAATTTTTAGACAATTTTTTAAGGAAATATATAGTATATCCCACAAACTTTGTCCACCTGAAATATCTTTGTTATTTTAAACAGAATGCAACAATATTTCAAATAAAAGTTACATAATTTAAAGCCATTAATAATATAGTAATATCAGTTTTTTAACGAAAAATATGATGGTAATTTTCGTTTTTTAAATGGAATGATAAATTCGGAATAAAAAAAGTACTAAAATACATTTGTTCTAAAACGTACCGTTTCTGAGATAATTTGACTTTACTCATCCTATTACTTTTGTTATGAATGTTGTGAAACATGTTCGAAGTGTCACCTTTCCTTATTTAACTCCGTGGCTACTGTAGGTGCCTATCAGCGCTTAGAAGTTTTGCGTTTGTGACACTGAGAACGCCTATAGGCGCTCGACACAGTTTAGCTTTATTATTTACATTAATATTAAATTCGTAATATTTATACTAATTCGGTTCAAATAAATAAATAATATTGTTTTAATGTAGCGAAATTCAGTTCTTTGATTATGCATCCCTACCCAGAAGTTCGCCGTTCTCGGCGCACATTGTAACTCAATTCCTGCCGTATGGTACGGCTGGTGCGTATCAAAGCCTGCCGTAATCAAGGGGTTAAGAGTGGTACAAAGATATTTCAAGTGGACAGAGTTCGTACATAGAACAATTTATTGTGATATGTTAAGAGGATCGAGTATACCAATTTGAAGATTCCAGACACTCCTTCATTGGCAAAAAAGGTTTGAAGTATTAGGTGTATACAAAAGTTTTAGTCTGTTTAAATAGTTCAAAAGTAATTCTTTGTTTGCTATCGATGTGTTATCATTAAGTGGTAACATACCCTAGTATGTCGTGAATAAATAAAAGAAAATTGAAGAAAAGATGACAATTTTCATATACTCACAATATCTCCAAAAGACATTAAACAAAAAAGACAGTAAACAATATTACGTTATCCATGTCATTTGAAGATTTCAAAATTGCTAGTCCATTACCTAATGCAACGTTCAAACGAAAAATAAGAGCATATGTTTGAATTTAATTAATTCATAAATGAATAAAATAAATATCCTAAATATCCAATAAAAGTAACCATTTACCTGAATCGATGGGCAATGAAAATTTAAAAGCAAACAGATACTTCTGTGTCCATGAAATAGAAACCAGATCAATGAAAACTGTGATTTTAAATTTTAAATAGTACAATTATTTCAATTTATCAATTACTGGAATTATCAGGACTCAAAATATATTCACATCATTGGAATACAGTACGTGTAATAACTTATGAATATACAATGCCTTACCCGACAAAACTAGAAGCGGTCCGATACATATTACACTGTTCAACACCAAAATTGTTTTGCAATACCTGTTGGGTGATTTTTATACACTTTGTCATTCTAAAACCAAATCCGAAAGCAGAATTGCTCTATCACGCAATATTTCCGAAAAATATTTGTTTTTGTAAAAATGCATGATTTTGATTAAAAATGACGTGTCGCGCAAAAACTAAACACGCGAGAAAGTTCAAGTTTGAGTCAGGATATAGGGGGGACTCTCCTTTACATATCCATACAGCCAATTATATTTTTATGTACTTCCTGATAGTTGTAAATGGTTGTTAAAGTTTGAAAATGTGCCGACGCGGGTACTTTGTACGCTCTATTTTTGTGTTTATGTGAAAAATCCTTTACCTAGCAGGAATTTATTATACACGAATGCATTCTACAGACATTTCTGGTAAAGAAACCATTCACGAAAAGTATTTTGTTCCCTTAATATACGAGAAGGTTTAGAAAACGGCCCTGGCGAGTCGTGGAAAGGCTGCAATAGCCGTCTGACAAGTCAATGACTATTTTCCTAATCTTTTCGTATACTAAGGGAACCAAATACTTTTCGTGAATGGTTTCTTCACCAGAAATGTCTGTAGAATGCATTCCTGTATACTAAATTCCTGCTGGATAAAGGATTTTTCACATAAATACAAAAATAGTGCGTACAAAGTACCCGCGTCGGCACATTTTCAAACTTCAACAACCATTTACAACTATCAGGAAGTACATAAAAATATAATTGGCTATATGGATATGTAGAGGAGAGTTTCAAACTTGAACTTTCTCGCGTGTTTAGTTTTTGCGCAACACGTCATTTTTTATCAAAATCATGCATTTCTACAAAAACCAATATTTTTCGAAAACGTTGCGTGATAGAGCAATTCTGCTTTCGGATTTGATTTTAGAATGACAAAGTGTATAAAAATCACCCAACAGGTATTGCAAAACTCGAAAAAAGTTTTATTTTGTTGGACAGTGTTATTATTCTATACGTGTACGAATGTAAAATTGGCAAACAAGGATTCCTTTCTTGCTACCATATAACCATTTTATGGTTTGTCAAATTTGTTTAGTACCAATCTATAAGTCCTTTCAACGAGACGTAAATGAACGCAGATGACGGCCTCCTGACAGAACAGGAACGTATGTATCCTTCAAATATTGAAATAGTTTCCGTGTTAAATTCTCGCATTTGTTATAATCGCTGCAAGGGGTTTGTTGCATAGACATTCAACGAACGTAATAATGTTTATTACTATACTGTAGTATTATTCGTTTAATATAAAAGAAGAAACAACTCAACAAATATGAATTGTTACAGTATGGCGTGACGTGCTTTATGAACTGATACAAATTCGCCCCTAATAGCATTTGACAACCTCCGACAGCCAATAATAATTGAGGCCGCTGCTTTCCCGTGCACGTTATCACGTGCATATTTTGTTTACATTTGATGACTCGTCTTGTTGAACGGACTATAAGTATTGTAGCTACTAAACGATTATTTTGCTAATGGATTAACATTTGAAAAAGACAATGACAATTAATTAGGTATGAGTATTTATGAAATTCTGGAGGGTAAAAACTTTCATTGCTAGCCAAGATCAAAATTGGTAAATTTGTATAATGGTCCTGGGTAGTAACTGCTTCTAGAGTTCACCTCGTATATATGTAGCTTTTGGTGAATAGGCTTCGTAGCGTATTGCAGTTTATTGAGTATGCTCTGCGTGACGTCCGGTAAATTCGGTAGAGCATCTTGCTTCTGTTGACTGAGTGTATAGAGCGCAGCGTGAGTCAATGCTGGCAAAAGAAGCTGAGCAACTTGACCCAGCCGTTTCGAGCTCAGGAAGTACAACGCTTTTTCCGCTTCTCTAGTGTCATCGAACAATCTTTTTTGTCGATGTGCAGGGACAGGCTGCGCTGAACTCCAGGTAGAAGACCAAGGATTATTCGGTATCAGCATTCTCGCTGACAAGTGTCCTGCATCAAATGATAGCATGTACCATTAGCATTTTGTAAAACACCAATTGTGCATTTTAAAAGTGCAAAGTCAGAGAACCTGTAGCTTGACCCCAATTGTCAGCCTCGCCGTCTTCAATCCAATCCCTTGGAGAGTACCATCGAATGAAATCTTCCAATACTGCTCCAGGATTTGCTGCCTACGAGATATTAAAAGTCATTGAAAATTTCTGGACAATTTTAAACGAACATATTCCTTTATGTGCTCTTACTAACAAAGAAAGTATTATTTTAGACACACTTCGGAACACTTCAAAGAAAATCTACTGAATATTCCAGCCTTCCTTTAAAAATGAAATAGAGTTCTATTCTTTTGTAATCAATATGTAAGAAATAAGATACATGTAGACGTACAGCAAATATAAGTTTTTTCTCTTTTCTGTGAAATTATTGTAGACAAAGAAGTTCTAATTATTGTAACCACAAAGATAATCGCACGGCAAGGGATTAATTAATATGCTGTAAAAGACAGCAAATGAGGTCCTACACAGTAATAACACTAACAAAATGTTTAAATACTAGGATTGTAATCACAAAAATGTAGAATTAAACTTGCTTTTGTCCACCTAGTTTCTTTAGTTCCTTCATTGTTTTAATGAATTTTTTATAAATATATACATTTTATAAAATGATGGAAGCTAAAAGTCTACAAAATGGATTAGAAAATTTACAGTTTATTTATAAGTAAACTTAGTAAAACTGAGTAAACCATCATTTTATAAAATGTATATTATTTATAAAAAATTCATTGCTGCTTTAAAATAAAATTTCAATTTGCAAAAATTGTAGTAATTCTCGTGTATATTACTGCATAAACTTTCTATTGCCTACTACTAGTCCGTATCTTGATTTTTCAAAATATGTAATGGGAATTAACGCACAGTTTCCTATTTTTCTATACAAAATGGCTTAAGAACAATAAGGTACTTGAATATTTCTTGGAAAGAAAGAATATATTACACGACAAATTTTCGGGATTTCAAAATAACACATAGAATTTGTTTGTAAAATCATTACGAAGGTCACATAGTGTCGTTTTTTATTTACAGTTGAATTCAAATAATAAACGGACCGCAGGATATTTCCTGTGTAATAACATGTGTCCCTTAACACAGCAATTAATTGTTACATTGTGTGACTTTCAAATGTCGTACACGAAATAAATAAGAAAAAAATGTTATTGATTGAAATGAATAAAGAAAAAATCATGTATCTCTTCCTTTGCACCCTGCCCTCGTATATCTACATAATTAAAACCTAAGACGCCTAATACAAAGCTACCAAAAACATTCAAAATACAAAGTACGTATAGTATAAAATATTATATTCACGAATTTCTCGAATACTAAAGGTCCGACAGGTACATGCATAGGGAAAAGCTGGTCAGTATATTGACCTTGACAGCATGTGTCAATGCCAAGATCAATGCAGTTGAGTCTCCTATACAGGATATTTCCAGGGAGTTTTTCTCGATTTCCTAGTTGCAAACTCTGGTTTTGAAAAATGAAAAACTCGAAAAAATTCGAAAACTGCAGATTTCATATTGGAGTTCGAAAGTGCTAATGCGGAAAAAGATGGTATTTGAGCGCAAAGAAAAGAGCAGGTAGGTTACATTAAGAGCGGACCTAATCTTACTCTAAGAGTAAATATCGGGCAGAATCGGAGTAAACCTTGCTGTAAGAGAGAAAACTATATTCATATTAACGGAATTAACGTGAC
>CM052132.1:966716-993893 GCA_028454255.1 Halictus ligatus
TAATATTCTTTATTAAGCATTTCCTCAATGAAATATGAATATAATTCATATTTTTATCATTTTGCTTCTCATTTTTACTTCTCGTAGTTTGGTTATTAATGTATATATAGAGAAAATTTTTTACAGACAATTATATTTACCAATATAGTTAACAATTTTAACAAAAAAAAAATTTTAGAAAAAAAAATTTGTTATTAAAAATTAACAAATTTATTTTTAAAAACTAACAAGTTTAGAACAAAATTAATAATAAATTAACCATATGTAAAATTAACAACAATAAAGAAACAAATTATAATACTAGTGAATAAAGTGAATAAACTGAACAAAATGCTATTCGCTATCCAAATCATTCTCAGTACTTTGATTGCGACCCAAAATCATTGACTCTCGTGATCTTGCGCATCTCGATCTATCCTTACATTCTTATTACTTTTTCAATAGTTATAAAACATATATTAAAAACAAATTAAAAATACATAAAAATGATATATAATTATTGCAAACTTGTATTATGCATAAAAATGATTATTATATGAATGTTATTAACGATTTCCATCCTAATATACATGTCTTGCAAAAGAAATGTATTTCATATCATGATATACACGAATATTGAACTTCTCCAGTGAATTCCCCACTGTAACTGTGGCGAACAAATGGCAAAATTTTTTACAACAAAATTCATTTACAAATGTATACTTATTGTTAATTATTTACAAAAAATGAAACTTAACAATATAACTACACTTCTTAAAAAGTTTATAAAATTGAGAGTCGCAAAAAGTGGCAGACAAAACTATAAAATTCTTAAACTATAATAAGTATCCGAATATACATAAATCTCAGGATATATTTTGTGGTTTTGTTTTATGTTAATTTGAAGTTACCAGAAATGTCTGTAGAATGCATTCCTGTATAGTAAATACCTCCTAGATAAAGAATCTTTCACATAAATACAAAAATAGAGTGTATAAAGCACCCGCGTCGGATCTTTTTCAAACTTTACAACTATTAGGAAGTACATAAAAATATAATTCGCTATTTGAATATGTAGAGGAGAGTCCCCTCTATCTTTTGACTCAAACCTGAACTTTTTCGCAGTTTTGGCGCAACACGTAAGTTTTTATCAAAATCGTGCATTTTTACAAAAACCAATATTTTTCGAATACGTTGCGTCATAGAGCAATTCTGCTTTCGGATTTGGTTTTAGAATGTCGAAGTCTATAAGAATCACCCAACAGGTATTCCAAAACACGAAATAAGCTTTATTTTGTTGGACAGTGTTATAGTTACTGAATTCCTAATGAAAGGGACTATCATCGTAGGTGTTTAAAAAGGGAGGTGACCTTGAAATCTCTAAAAAAAAAATAACATACTAACAAATAATTTTATGGTATCGTGTGAATCCCATTGAACCATTCAACTTTGTCCTGAAGACATTTGACGTATCTTTAAAAACAACATATATATTGGACGTGTAAACGTTAGGTGACTCAGCCTGTCGTTTAAAAAAACAACGATGACCTTGAAATATGGGAAAATGTGACCTAGAGAAAAAATCTCCATTACTATAATGGCACTACTGAAGCAAACATTTTCTTACGGAAACATTTTCTCGTATTACTAAAAACAACGGAGATATTTTGGGTGAGAGTCTTAGGTGACTCACCCTATATATCAGACTGTGCTCTGATTCGGACATGTTTTTCGTTAATAAGTCCTTAACTAAGCTGTAAAGAACATTTTCGCAAAGGAAAAAGTTACTTGAAATCACTTCAGGGATCTCCAGTTTCAAGGAAGTACAAAATTTTTGGGACACTTCCCTTTTTTAACTGCTTAATACTTAATCTAAGATTTTTTTGTCTATATCATAGAACAAAAGTGTGGAACAAGTTTGGTCGTGCAAGACCTTCACGGTGCACCATATTGTATTATTGCAAATATGGTAGTATACCTTCATTCAGAACTGAATAAAATAATTAGAAAAAAATCGTATATCAAGTTTTAAGCATTCGTTGATAAATTTACGGTGGTTTCAGTTACGAGAAAAATTTTTCAGATTTTTGAATCTGTAAAGTTCTAGATCAAACAAGAGTCTTGAATTTTCGTCTCTGAATCGTGAGAAAATATCTCCGATAAAAAGGAACGATGGCGAAGGTAGAATCTCCAAACTTTAGTCCAGGTATATTGTTCTGTACCAGATTTTTTAAAGAAATTATGACAGTTCAAATATCGAAAATTTCTCAAGAATGGAGAATTTAGTGTACAAATATTTTTGGGATCCACAGTAATGTTTATTTGTTCGATGTGGTTGAACCAATCAGATCTTATTTTATATGACACAATAACGATATAATAAATATAACATAGTACCTGTTTCAAAATCATCGGTGTCTACGCTTTGAGATTTATGCGCGGATTTCTCCCTAGCCTTTTTCTTTTCGATGCAGCAATTCATCATCTATAAGAAAATTAAACGGCAAATAAATATGCAATACATGCTGAAAATATCTACAGTGTGGGCCAAATGAGACCGAAAGATGTAAAGTGTAAATTATAATTGACGAGAACTTGTAGAAAACAATGTAAATGTCAAAATTCAAAAAAGTTTGTTATCGGAAAATGTTCTATGTGCCAATGGTAATATTATAATATAGCATAAAAATGCAATTTCATTTTTGCAAATAAATTATCAATACTAAAAGATGGTATCGCCGATACATCCAATATGACTTCTGTAGAAAATAATGTCTGTGCCAATAAAAGGGGCATGCAATTTTGTAAGTTGTGTATTTTTTTAGGATATAAAGTTACTGTAAATGAAAAAGATAGTTTTAGGTAGCATAAAGCAACATGTCAGCTTCACTTCCATATTTTTTTTTATTACATAAAATTACAAAATGGCGGAGTTGAATAACATTATCTAGCTCCATATCTAGTAAAACCTTGGTAGTTTGCACCCAGCGTACAGTAGCGAATTCGATCGAATTCTTAGACAAAATTCATATCTTAAAATGTAAATGACAATTATATGATTTTATAATGACAATGCTGTACTGTTTTTATTAAAAAATATTGAATTTGTATTTACATTTGCAATTATATGTATTGTCATAATATACAGGGTGCCACAAAAATGTTTTACTAGCTTAAAAGAGGTGATTCCTGAGGTTATTTAAAGTAACTTTTTTCCGTTGCTGAAATGTTCTGTGCGGCTTTGGTAAAGAGTTGTTAACGAAAAACACGGACTAATAAGAACGTGGCGTTGGCATTGGTCGAGTTGGAATCCGTTCGCTGTAGTCGTGCTCTGACTGGTTCGTGTTTTTCTATAATAATTCTTTAGCAAAGCCGCGGAGAACATTTTCTCAAAGGAAAAAGTTACTTCAAATGGCCTTGGGAATCAACCCTTTCAAGGAGTTACAATATTTTTGGGGCACAATATTTATATGTACACTACACTACATTTATAGGCAAATATACATATTTATGTGCAATAAGCGAACGAAACGGAATTCTTGTACAACGGTAACCTTCAAAGTTTCTTTAAACAAAAAGACTGCTGGATCTTGATTGATGGACAACTATTTCATTAGAGAAACATAAACTTTAGATGCATCTCGTATTTTTAGTTGCCACAGCTTTAACAAATAAAATAGAGTAATAAAACAAAGATAAATATTAACTATAAATATTTAATAAATGAATAACAATAAATATTTAAAACATGATTAAGTAATATTATCAATGACAGACAAACCTACATAGCCGATAACAAATCGCACAGCTTTTTTTCAAGTATGGCTGAAAAAACCGATATAAAGTAACCTTAACTTTTGACTCGCATATATCTGACAACATTAAATATGAAGTATTGTCATTAACGGCAAAATAAGCACTATTCATAAGGTACGTTATACAAATTGTTCAAATTCAGAAAAAGGTTCTTTCTATTTTTGAGCACGAATTCGGTCGAATTCAAATAAAAAATTGTTGTATTAACTTAAAAAGAAAAAATAGATTATCTCTAACGTAGCGTACGATCTTTTGATATTTTAATTCGCTGAAGTTTTATAATCGTTTAGATATTTTTGCTTTTAACAGTCGCCATTTTTCATTTTTTAAAAGGATTAAAGAATTTTTTATTTTTCATAATCCTGTGACTTTTACCGCTGGGTATAAGATGCTAAAGTTTTGCTAAACATTGTGTTAGATAATGTTACACAATTCCACCATTTTGTAATTTTATGTAATAAAAAAATCTGACAATAAAGCTAAAATGTTGCTTGATGTTGTCTAAAAAAAGCTTCCTTTACAGAATTTTTATATGCGAAAAAAAAAGTTAGAATAACTCCATTTTATTAGGTTACAGGGCTGAACTCCTGAACTCTTTGAGGCACATGCTTTCAAAGAAAATAAAATCCTTAGTTGCACAGAATTTTGCGAATTCACTGCGTTACACAATGCGCCAAACTACTGATGCGTTTTGATTTGCATACATTTTTAAACTGTATTACTATGAGTAACTTCAACTTATCGAGGTGGGTTAAAATATATCGCATCATGCATGAAAAGCTAAGCAAAATGTGGGATAGTTTTTAACTCGCCTAGCCACGAAGAGTTAAGCTATAAGCGAATATTTCTTTAATTTAGTTTATTCCATCAGTCTGTTATAAGTTATAACTTAGAATTCACTGCCGTATGTTATTTAAAGTTCCATACTGAGTTGATTTCCGTTGTTAGTTCTCACAAAATACATTCGCGATTTTCTGTACAAGTTACGTAAGGACAAACAGGATTGGCACTTACAGTGTTTGCAAATAAATTAATGCCACACTACGAACTTGAACTTGGTTTGGGTATTGTATATTTATCAATCGGAACAATTCAAATTTTGTAAATAATTTAAAGTCAAAGAAGTTTTTTCTTCCTCCTGAAGAATTTGATTTTTGACACTAGCATTGTTTTCTACAAGGACTCAAATGTGTTTAAAAGAGTTACGGTTTCGTGACTTGGGAGTCTAAATACAAGGATAAAATATTACAGTGAATTCCCGATATAAGTCCCTTGCGGAAGGACGAAATCTTAGACGAAAGCTGCGGTTCTCGCAGAACGTTGCATTTGAAATACACAGTGCATGCTGGAAATGTAAATGACTCTCTCGTCTATATGTCCAAAACCCGGGACATATAGACGGATAGGGAGAAGAAGGCTGAGAAAATGTCTTTCTCTGGTACAATGTTGCACGTAGAACCGGACAGCGAACCTCGAGAGCCGTTGCCGCCGATAAATGGAACATAACATGATCCGGTATATTGGTATGAGACCAGAAGACCACTACTAATCCAATTATAAAACTTCTTCTTTTTCATTATTTTTGTATGCCTCGGCGGTGGTGTGGGTAGTTCCAGGAACCTTTAAACGCGAGGCTTGTAGGGACTTATATCAAGAATTCACTGCATACCTGAAGTTTCTGATGTAATATGCAACTTCTCACGGTATCTGGAAAGCCTGGGCCGACTCTGGAAAAGAAAAACTGGACTAAACAATTGTTAAACATGTGACAGAACAATATTTTAATAACCAAAAAAGTGGATTTTAGTGTTTATACAAAATGAATTTTTAAAAAATCGGGTTTTGAATTCTAATATTTCCAACAAAATGTACAAACCAGTTTTTGTATGTATCTTTGCAAAAAAGAGGAAGTATAAACAAAACAGTAAACAAATATTAAGATTTATTTTATAACCAAATGAACCATACTTTATTAAAACATGACTAAATAAAAAAGTAATATAATTAAAATTCGTACAATTTTTCAGTTTATTTAATGTTTATGAAACCATAAAAATCTAACAAAATAAACTATGCCGTGCACAAAACAGAATAATTATATGTTAATATAATGTTGAATTATTAAATTTTATATGATTTATTTACTTCAGGAAACATAAAGCGATTGCAGAAATATCATCGGTCGGTGTGTGTGCTGCCACATAGAACAGCATAACAGAATGCGTTTGTAGTTTCATTTCTGAAGAGTGGTTTCACTACAATATGTTTGTTCTCAAGGCGGTTTCTTTTGAAACCATTATGTTTTTAATGAAGTAACTCATTAAATTTTACATATCCATTCTAGTACAATTTAAAATCGATTTTCGAATTTTCATTGATCCGCATCAACACGACACATCCTAGTGGATTTTATCTTTTGCATAATGTACCACTGAATAATTAAGGTAGGATATGTATTATTTACACTGCGTTATATTCTCCAAATACTTTAAGAAATAACAATTTTGACTGATATATACTTAACTAAAATATTTATGAATTATTTATTCAACATTCCAACAGGTATTCAAACTCGGCTTCTATTTATTGTTTTTTATACTTTCACTAAGTACTTCTTTACTTATACTGATGTCTAACAATGAACAATATTTGTATAAAAACAATTTCAAATGTTTTAATAGTAATTGAAATCTACCTAGCAGGCTTCCTTTCTTCCAAAAAAAAGTGCCGGAAAAATCATATTCAAATATCAGTTAAATGAAATTTAAACCACATTGCGCATATTTCACACTTTCAAGATATTTGCCTGAAGAAAAAGATTGTTTAATCCTTTTGTCAATACCCGGATATCCGGATACCCGCTTCTAATTTGTTTTAAAATTTTTCGACCGTTCTTGTCCACAAATATAAATTTATTATCAAGTTTTACCTTCTGAAGTAATTGCACACTGACTTAAATTTGAGACATAAAAGTATGCGGTGAAACTATGACGTACAATCTTATAGAATGTCGTGATATTTTGAATATTCACATGAGGAGTTGAAGTGGAAAATTGTCAGATTAATACATTTTTTTCGTATATAAATGTGTTGTAGAAAAACAAGATTTTTATAGAGAACGTTAGACAACATCTTAACTTTGCTTTAAAATTTTTCATTGTTTTAAAATTACGAAAATAGAGTTGTATATCATTATTGAGTTTCGTGTAGACAGGTTAAAGACAAAACGTTTTGTTCTACGAAAAAAATAGTACGCTAATTTGTAAAATTATTTCATAAAAAAGAATGTGTTCAAATTTTGTGCTCTCGGATGAATATTTTTGGAAATCAAACATACGAGCCCCGTAGTTAACAAGTGAATTAAGTCCACTTTCTTAATGTCGCAGAGTTTGAACTTTTATGTAATAGTTTATCAAAAATTAGGAACAGAATGTAGAAAACTTGAAATAAAAATCACACAGGCTTTCTATTCCAATAGCAAACAATTTTTTTCAAATTTGGAACTAATGCCATCTCTTAACTAACTAAGGGGCTCATATGTAGTTTCGAGAAATAAGCGTTTCAAATTTTACATTAACGTTCTTCCAATATAAAAATGTAACCGATTTGAGTGTTGTAAATCCGTTATGTTTTTGAATTTCAAAAAATTCTGATAAGGTTACACATCCCTTCAAAAGGGGGTTTCTGGCCTAGAGCGCCATTTCGTAGGCCTTCTCGTAGGAAATTTTTGTAAAAGAATCAAACCATTGTTTTGTTGTTATTGAGATTTTGCATATATATTTTCTATTATACAATATAATTATCTGAAGTCAAAATACTTAAAATTGTAGAACTTATAGCTCCTTACGAGGGAAATGCAAATAATCAAAAGCGTTTATTCGCTGACACGGTACCAGCCATTCTACTACTATATTTCAATCTGAAATATAGAGAAAATGAAATACATCTCATTATTTAACAAAATGCGGCATGTTAAGTTTCGAATTTCAATTTTCTAAACTTTTCCTTCACATTTGGAATAATGAAAAGATAGAAACATATCAAGACTAGTTAAAGTTTTTGGTAGATGCAATGCCGGCAAGTTTTCTGAAGATCCTCTCAAAATTTTTGAGATATAAATAGAGTTTCAAGAAAAACGCATTTACCGTTTTAACTATCAGTAGAGTGCGGATTTATGCATTTATGGCAAAAGTGGGTAGGTGCAATTTAAAACAGTAGAAAGATTAAAAGAATTTAAGAATATGAACATGAGATTTTCATCATTTTTGAATTATTACTGCAAGAAATAACGTTTTATTGAACTCCTATGTGTTGCAATTAATGTACAAAATTTACATTTTGCATAAAGATCCGCAATCTAACTATCAGTTACGTACAGTAAGAGCTGCGTTCTTCAAACATCCATAACGTCGTTATTCTTACACATTTAACTACATCCGTTTCCAGACATATTTCTAAAGAAGAAAAATCGATTTCTTCATGGTTTTTTGGTCCTGATTTTTTGACAGTAATTTGTTACTATCTTTCGGAAGATCGGTACGGAATGGGACACTGGTTCGCTTTTTTACAGTCGAAAAAATGATCGGTGACTTGTTTCAGTTACGACGAAGCTGTGTATCGTCCGTATTTGTTCTACCACCAGAGTATGAGACCAGACAGGACGAGACGAGACGAGACGAGACGAGACGAGACGAGACGAGACGAGACGGGACAAGACGGACCTGGATTCTAGAGGGGGTCGAGCGCCAGTGAATTCTTGCACAGTCTAGTCCGAGTCAGAGGCAGAATCAGAGTCCGAGTCTCGAGTCCGAGTCCGAGTCCAAATCGGTGATGTCGATGCCACCGAGACCGATTTAACGGTTACGTTGCCAGTTACGAAGGAGCTCGACTGTTGTCTGTCGATATCCTTGATAATTTCCACGTAATTTTTCGAAGTGTTCACGCGACCGGCCACCGATCGGGCCGGGCCGGGCCGTGCTCCGTGCTTCTCTTTTTCCTCGCTTTCAGTTTTTCATTTCCGCTGGTAGGAACAACAGGTGGGCACCGACCGCCTTGTCCTGAACCGCCGACATTCCGGGGAAAGGAGCGCCTTTCGCACGCGACACGTCAAAACGATTTCGGGAAACAGACGGGCCGTGTGTCGATTATCTCGTGCTTCGACTTTCATCGTGATATATTCTTGTTCCGAGATCTAACGGCAAGTTTCGTTATTGGAACGCGGCATGTCTCCAAACAGGCTCTAAACACACCTCCGCAAATATGAGTAAGTAATATTTTTCCGACATGGGAATCATTCCTTGATGCGAATTTCCTCCTTTTCTTCTGCTTCTTCTTCTTCTTCATTTTCTTCTTCATCCTTCTCGATCGTCTCTAGCTTTCAAGTGAACGTTTGCAAGGTACGGATTAACTTCTTGGCAGTGTGACAGGTAGATCTATCTTTCTCGAAATGTAGTACCAAATAATTGCATAGAGTGGCAAGCACCACATTTTCTGTCAAGTTTGATTATAAAAATCAACATCTTCTAGTAAGTTTATCTTTCTCAAAAGAAATATGCAAACTGTCAGTTAGAAATATGAAACAAACACAGGATACAACTTTTCTCGTTGTAGTTTGCGTGAATGGCACCTTTTTGAATGAGATGGTGAACTTTTTGTTTTATCTCACGATAATCGTTGATAATAAGACCGACATAATCATCGCGAATACATTGACATTGCTTGTCCAACTATCGTTGCGTGATAAAAACGTGTAGTCGTATTTGACAAATATTAGGTTGAAATGAGAGTTCTTAGCATTTTTAAATCAAAATTCGAAGATAAACTTAACATATTTGTCCATAGATTTAATAAATAACATTTTCCATTCTGTTCAATTACTTCTTGTGATTTTTGAGATAATTCGTCATTGAACCTATGAATAAATATCTGAATTTTAGCTTTGAACCTTAATTTAACAACGCTAAGAACTTTCGTTCCAACTAAATACTATTCATATTAGATGAAGGACTAAAATGGTGATCGTGAAAATGAACTCGTGCGTTGTGTCGTGCTTTTTCCGTAACATTAGCCAATTAGAAGATATTGAAATGGCGTGTTTTTATTGAACTCACCCGTAGTTTTCGTGTACTCTATAAAAAGTAAACTTTGTAGTCACTGAACTGCGGACATGACTTTGGTTTCTCAAAATTTACCTATAAAGTTGTTACTTTACACGACAACAAAGTTAAGTGCGAATATCAGCAATCATAATAACTACTGTCTTTGAAATAAACTCGTCCTAAATTACACATAAAGAAAAATTAAAAATGACTAATACGAGGAAATATTAGAATGTACTCTACGTTAAAAATTTGATTAAGAAATATTACAATAATAATTACAATAATAATTACAATAATTCATTGATTCTGTTTGTCTATAAGTCTGTCGGCCTAGCTCAGATAATCTAGACAAATTGTAAATAAATCCTGAACTATTTTATCAATTTTTTATTATTCAAATCGCTTATCGAATTATTTTGTTCTACAATTTGCTGACTAAGAAAATATTATATTTAATTATATTTCCACTATGGTCTCGTATGCCTTTGTAGATAATAAAAGTTGTCGAAAGGGATCAAAGGAAATTAATCTGGCAAAATTATTACTATACGAAATAAGTTTGTAAAATTCTCGATTCTTTCCGGAGTAACTAATACCTGCGGTACGTAATACTATTCTTCATTATTCTTGCGCCATTATGATCGACACAAAATTGAAAAGATGGTTTGAAATCTTTGTGAAATAATGGTTTTCTTATTCTGTATACTACTACTTTCGACTGGCTTATGATGGAACTATATTGGGTTCATCGCGTTTGTTATTATATTTATAGTTCTTACAATGTCATTGTCGCTAACAGAGGATTGAAAAAAATAGTTCGAACTTAAATTACATCTCATCAAAACGATAGCAAGTTGCACGAACAACGCGTTGCACATGCTTCCATAAAAATGTTCATATTTAGATTCTGTAAACACATTATTCGAAGCCTTCTAAATTTTGCTTATTCAGACTATCATCATTCTCGTTACTATTCTTATTGTTTCTAATAATTTGAACGATTACATACGGACAACACAGAAGTATTGTCATTACTAGAAAGTGAATTTTACGCACTCACAACAAAAATGTAAAATCTTTCGAAGAATTTAACCCTTAGTTGGTACCATGACGTTTTAAGAAATATACAATATACAAACACGACATTAATCTAATTCATACTCCGGATTTTAATTAATATATGAACGTAGCTCATAAAGCTGCATCTCGTGTAAAAAAGTGAAAGAAATTTTCTATTTGTCTAGCAATAAAAAAATCAGCGTTCTAAAACGGGTAGGCAAGGAGCAAACGATATACAACTATGGGTTAAAACTATTGTCATATTATTTTCAACCTATAGAACCTAATAATCCAGTTTATTACAATTGAGGTAGATCATTATTGCTTTGTGTGTATTAGCGATTACATCTACCTGCTGGCAAATACGAATGAGAACCATATACATAGGTATCATACAAAAGAAAAGTACGTTAAAAATGGTGCGTAGAGTTGCCGGGAAACTACTTCGAAAAAATGGCGGCGATAAACGCAGCCGAGTGTTCATCGACCTCGGCATATAACCGTAAGCTGCGTGCTTAAAACCCCAGTTTCCTATGAACGGATAGAAATGTTCTCTTCATAGTTAATTATTATTGTTCCTCGTGTCGGGTGTCCCGCAAAAATGATTAACCGCAGTAGATTAACTACTGGCACAATTTTACTCGCGTTTACTTTCCGCGTTACGGGAAAACGACGACGGTCCCTATTGTCAGGGCCGCCAGCTCGTTAGAAGAAGAAAAGGACCGATGATCGGTCGACTTCGTCGAAGAGGATCCACGATCCACGTTCAAAGGCGCGCTCGCGCGCCCGTGCACAAACACACCGTTCGGTGTGAGCAGTGAGGTCCGTGGACGATCCTCCAGACGTCTCTGTTGCACCTGGGATGAGCATAGTTATTATAGCAGCGAGTTCCAAAGGGTGAATGTTCCTACGCGCGCACATCATGGATATCGTCTTCGGCGTATACTGTCCGACCTTGAACCTTGTACTACACGAGGCCAATATACATGGTGTGCTCTTCGTGCATAGTCGATGTCGAGATTTTACAGTTAACGCGTTTACTCGAAGATATGGATGCATTGGAACAGGCAGAATGCCACGCGAACGCTGCTCTTCGAAACTATTCGATCTCATACGATATAATCGGAACCTTCAGGTCATCAAACAAGAATGTCCGAGCATGTCGCGGTACATTATTTTCTGATCGTTGATTCACCATTCGAAGACTACGTACTTTATACGTCTATGGCAAAAGTGAGCAGGCGAGCACACAAAATAGTAGAAGAATTAGAATAGCAGTTCGAAGAATTAAAAAATGATTTTAGATGATTGTATATCGACGTGGGTAAGGACACAAAATTATTAAGGGCAAAAATTCTACGAAACTGCGATTTAAATGAATCGCAAACCTTAAATTCAAAGATTTTTACATCTTACAATGCCTGTAGCTCTTTAAAGGCGTGTTTTATATTTTCATTACAGTCGCAGATAAGAAAGTTAAAACCCGTGTCTTTTACATTTTTTCAATTCAAGAAAATTGTTTAGGTACACATTGTCGAATGAAACCAAAGTCGAGTAAACCTTCTAACATCTCAAGAAACTTCAAGCCGTTTCGTTCCATTTAAAAAAAGTTGTTTGTTTTCACAGGGTGTATGAACACTTTTTGTTCTATACGTTTGTACTTTACGTTCGATACGTTTTGTACTTTTTTTTTCTACTGTATGTTACCCTAACATACATAACGATTTAACACTAAACCTACCACCGCCGGTCAAAATGACCGTTCCAGATTTTTTATTTTACGATTATTGAAATTGTAAAGATGCTTTCGTGGGAAATGTTTCGAGCATGTATTATAATATGTATCGCACAAAATCCAAATAAATTGAATCTCGTCATTTTTATAAGACAACATATATTAGTCACTTTTAAGGTTCGGTAGGTTTAGTGTTAAGGGGACACACTCAGTCAAGAGACCAATGAAACATGACCTTTGGGAATCTGTTTCTCAAAGACAAGATAAGTTTTCGTATATAAAATGGTTTTTTTTAAGGGGTATCTCGTAATTATATTATTTGAAAATATTTATCAGCTATAAACTTGTGGCCGACTACCGAAACAATTTATCAAAAAAATTTTTACATCTATCTAGTCGTTGGATAAAAAATTTTCTTTTGCTGCGCAATCTTTTTTGTTTACTTGAAACGAACGACTCTGTTAAAAATCGCAACTTTACTTTGTGAGGTTCGGCGTGCCATCTCAAACCAGTATTTCTGAGTCTTTCACTCAAGGACACGATAATACGTATAGCACTAGGTTGGCTCTTATTTATTCTTGACGAACGTTTTTTTCAAAATTTTATTTACGCTATCCCCCAGGATTGTTGCAATTAATAAAAAAAAATCTGTGCAAAGTGTGAGATCGATCGGATAACGAAAAAACGTGCTTCCAGGCTATTAAACATTAAAATAACTATTTCAATGCTCATAAAATCGTTTTTTTTCGAATATCTTCTAAATTATTGACTGCATCGAAGAATATGTTAAACAAAGCCTGTAGATCTGGAGAGGTTGCGTCTTTTGCGCAGTACTACTGTTTTTCGTAAAATGGTTTTCGTAATGGTTTTCGAACAAATTGAGAAAAATTTCGGAACGAAATCAAAAATCTTTTTCGCGAATTTGAAAACTGAACTATGTTTTCATTATCTCTTATCAATAAATATTAACGAAAAATGTGTATTATTTTAACGCAGAACTTACTTTTTTTTTTAATTAGATATTATTGTGCAAGAAATTTCAAATGGGTAAATATCGACAATAAAGATATAGAATTTTGTGTCGATTTGAAGGAAAAAAGTAACATCCGTATTTAGTAGGTAGATTCTGTTTGAAATTTCCGTCACAAGTCCAACTCGATGTTATACAGGCTGTCCTGAAAATGTTGTACTTCCTTAAAAGGGATGATGACATTCCTTGAAGGGTCATTTAAAGCAATTTTTTCTTATGAAAAAATGTTCTGTGCGGCATTGTGTAGGAGTTATTAACGGAAAACGGGGAGCAATCACAGCGCGGGTACAGCAAACTGATTCCGGCTTACTTAGCGACGGGTCCTCCGAGCGTGGCGTTGACATTGGCCGAGCTGAAATCTATCCGCTGTAGCCGCGCTCCGACTGGTCCGCGTTTTTAGTTAATAACTCTTTAATAAAGCAAATTTGGGATATCCTGTAGTGAAAAGGGTTAAATAGAGTCTTACAGTTTCTCCTGACTCATTATCAACATGACTTATTCTAGCGAAATTTCTAATATTTTCAAACAGCTACTTGCGACCATAGTTGTTACATTAAGATATGCATCAATGTAATAACTGAAACAAAAGAATGTAAATTTGTGGAATTGAGCAGTTGCGTACAATTGATTCGCCGATTTAGGACCTTCTAACATGCTACATTATATTAATTTTCGTTTGATTCTACCAATTTCATTCGTAGAATTTGTAATGTGACCAATAGTAGTTAAAAAAGTATTTCTAACATTTCATCAGTACAATAATAATAATTTCTAACGTTTATAAATCAGGATATTGTTCCTGTGTATAACGAAGTACTAAAAGGTGTACATCACATTAATGTTGTAGTTCTTTTTTTTACAAAAAGTTATATCGAAATGCTGGGTGCACAAATACATTTTTAAACCACTGTACGTTGTATAGGTTACAAGAGTTTAAAATAGAATTTTTAGCTGCTTTGGTAAAATTGTTTTATTTCTAAATTTTGTAAATTAGTGTATTATACATACTTATAAGTGATTCGTGACTGTTACGTTTTACCACAATTAGGTTGTTGCATTTGAAAAGTTCGATTTTAGAATGCAAATGTTATAAGGCGTTTTGATCAAGTAATACTATTACAATTTCAGATTCATTCTTAGGCTTCGTAAATTATATTAATAATCGGATCTTTATGCAAAATAAAAAGTTCGTGCCACAACTGCAAGACATAAGAGTTGAATATTTTACATGTATATTTCACTAATAATTTTAATGTAGTCAAAATAATATATCAATACTCATGAAATCTTTTAATCTCCTCAATTTTTGAAATTACACAACTACTCGCTTTTGTAATAAATGCATAAAATCCCGAGTCTATTCATTATACATCATTTTAGTTTATATTTCAATTTTTATTTAAATATTGAACTTTACTTTTGCATAATTTCGGTGTGAATTAACGCGATTGTATGGATTAATTAAAACACTATTCGTCGATGGTAAAGAAGGCTACAAAATAGACACGACAGTCTCGTAAATTAAGTACGTGAACGACTAAACAATTCCGTTTCTGCTGCCATACGATCAAGAGACTTATAATTCATTGGCAGAATGTGTTGCTTAGAATGCTGCCTAATTTGATCTATAAGTTTATTTAAAAGAAGATTATGCTTACCTAAACGATTTCTTCTACCGTTTCTGTCTATATTATTGTCACAGAATTATTTGACCGTACAATATATTATTCTTTATTATGATTAGACTGCGAATTTTATGCATTTATGGTAAAAATGAATAGGTGCAATTTAAAACGGGCGACAGATTAAAAGAATTTAAGAGTTCCATGTATAAGTCCGGCTTATTAAAGGAACAATGAAATTTTTATTCGGCTCCTGTACATTATAATTTATAATCAATCAAAAAATGTTTATTTTGCATAGAAATCCACAGTCTAGTTAGCATTATGATTCGTATTCGACGGAGCAACGTGTTATGAAAGAAATAGACTATGATAATTCCGTCTTATCTGGCAGCTATTACCAAGAAATTTCTACGATTTCCTCGCACAGAGTCCAACGAGCGTGGCGGTACTGGTTCGCTTGCCCAGTTGTCCGCTCGCCATGACCATCGAACCATAGTGGTCTCCTGCCTCGATTCTTCTGTTTCTATTTCCCTATACTCTATACTCCATAAGGTTGCGTCCTTACCCTTGACTATACGAGAAGGACCCTCGAGTGGACTTGTCAGAAACACAAATACATACAGTCAGTTTTATAATTGATGGTACTCCCTGTAAATCAGAATAATGTTTCTACGAATGGATCAAGCGACTTCAGTTTTTCCGCCAAGCCAGATGGATTCGTTTACCAAACGATATACAATGAAAATTTTATCACGAAAATTTAAGAAACATGTTTTGTAGATTCATACGCACATAGAAGTTATACGTACACGCAGAAAATTACATCGAAATTGAGTAACTGTGAGTTATAAACGACTAAAAATGGCGAAAATCATCGAATAATAGAATAAAATGGAAAAAATAGGCTGAAAATCGTGAAAGAATGTCATTATCACAATTTCTTATTCGTCTATAACTCATAAACCAATTACTCAATTTCGATGAAGTTTTCGGCATGTACATGTACATGTTTGTACATGCTTCTCAAAGATTCCAGGCTTTTTTCTGGCCACTATATGAAATTTTCACAATTATCATAAGTACGCACATGAAATAATCGTTTACGTTTAACCGATATAGAAATTTTAATCTATGTGCAACATTTCAACCTACTGTCATCAGCTTAAAATGAACGTATGCACATCTATTATAAGTAACTCAAGTTTTCCGATTTATGTTCACTATCGTCTATTCATATAATTTTTTGCGTGATTATAATATTACCGAATTACCAGCCAATGAGTAAACCAATCCGCAAAAACACGAAACAACTTTCCACAGAAACTGATTGTTTCGAATTGGTGGCTAATCGACGAACGTTGAGAGCGAGTTCATTGCGTCCAATGATCGAGACCAAAACGCAAAAAGTTACCAATCGGTTTTTCGGAGCAGATCCGAGTTCCGTTGCGGTTGAAAATATAAAAGTAAATCATCGTTTATCCCACACAGCAACGGTAAGTTCCAGGGGAAATCATCTACCAGCAAGTGGAATGTATGTGGATTTTGCTCACTTGTCCGAAGCAATTCGAACCGGACCCGGTTCGACCCGGTCGGGCTGGTCGGGCCCGGTGCATGCTATCGCGTTTAGAGAAAGGTATACGCGCGACCGTGCCAATGCACGATCGTTCCGTGGTCGAGTTTTTCGCATACTCCGGAAAATAAACCGCAGAAGTGAATGTTAATAAACGAAGGATTTCTCTTTTACGCCACGAAATCCTGAAACGGGTGAACAAACTGGGATACAGTTTCATGGACACTGAATCAATTGATGTATGTAAATCACTCGTCCGAGTGTTCCAGTTAACAATCGCTATAACAATACACTATGAGACCCTATATAAAACCATAAAAATCTGTATTATGAAAAAATATTTGTCACTCCCGTAAATACAGTTTTATTGTTTCCTTCATAAGAAGTATTTTTCGGCAAACTATAATTTATAACTATGAAAATTATGATAATAAGACTAAAAACACCTATTTGTAGCAGAGACACCTCTATTAGACAATTAATATTTTTTGAAAAAACTAGATGCGAATACATTATTTTCATTATTCATTGACAACATGTACAGCTATCTTTGTTTATAAACCTTCAACAGTCTTTTTGATATATAATTCTAATGTTTTTTAATTATTGCCTGCTTGAAGAACTTCCGATTTTCTATATCTCGCAGTATTATTAACAAAAGAAACTTAAAACAGTCAAGCAGCAAACATTAATATAATGTGTCTACAAATGCTCGAATGCGTCATGTCACTCTGCACATCAATACATTTTTTAAGACGCCGTTTAATATCAGCTTGCACGTTCACGAGTATTGCAAGATATATGCATTCATATTACAAGATGTAAATTGTTGCAATTATATCATTATCATTATAATTATCATTATTATTATATCATTATGAATATCTTCGAAAGGAATAGTTTTGTGACCTACATAGGTTCATATATTTTTACTCAGAATACCGAGATGCATCGAGTAGTGCATAGAAGATTATATGATTCTAAAATAAAAGTTTATTTTGGATTTTCGACTCATTTTTTTACGCGGAATCACCACATTTTCGGCTGTACCACCAGTTACCGATCACCTTGTGTATTTCTTACAGATTATGTTTTGAATAACTTGTACTAACTATTGCCACGATTCTGGTCCTTTGGTGATTGAAGAATTATATTAATAATCAGCAGATGTGGATCTTTATGAAAAATAAAAACTTTCCAACTCAATTGTAGGGAACAGAAATTAAATAAAAATGTATTTCTTCTATTGATAGTTTTAACCTTATAGATAGTTTTAACGTTGTACCTCCTCATGCTTTTGTATCTCACCTATTCAGTTTTGTCATAAATGCATAAAATCCGGAATTTATTAATCAGTATAAACGTGACCGATGGTCTGAACTACGATCTGAAAATGGCGGCATTTTCCTACCTTTAACACGCTCAAAAAAAAAAAAAAAATGAGGAAAAACGAGGAATTTTAAAGATTTTGCTCCGTGCGATAGCAGAGTATATGCCTCTAAAAATTTTCGGTCTATTGGTTGACTAAAACTTGAGATATCGTGGCAACAGTTTCGAAAAATGTACAATTCTATGAATTATATGTAATGCGAGTTATATTCTGGGAACGTCTATAACCACGTTAATTTTACGAATTCAAACAAATTCTTTCGTACAAATAATCTACAACAACCACAGTTAAAGAAAATGAAAGAAGTATTATTTTTAAAAAATGAAAAATCAGAATCTTAAGAGGCAAAAAATCTTAAGGGGCAATTCTTCTTAAGCCTAATAAAATGGAGCAAATCTAACATTTTTTTTTTCGTATACAAAAAGTACTGTAGAGAAAAAAGGTTTTCTTAAGGAACATTAAGTAATATTTTAGTAACTCCATTTTCAGCAAAACCTTGATATCTTGTACCCATCGGTAAAAGTGACTGGAATATAAAAAATCAAAAATTGTTGTATCAACTTAAACAAAAATAGATGTTTTTGACGTCACAAAAAGATATTTTTGCTTTTAACAGTCGCCATTTTCTCATTTTTCAAAATATTAAAAAATCGTACGCTACATTGAAGATAATCTATTTTTGCTTAGGTTAATACAACACGCTTAATACACTCAATACACGTTAATACACTTTTTATATTCCCGTCACTTTTTGCTGGAGTTAGATAATGTTGTACAACACCACCATTTTGTAAGTGTATGTAATAAAAGAAATATGAAAATGAAGGTAAGGTAAGGTTGCCTAATGTGTAAAAAATCGTTTTTCTTTACAGTAACTTTATATGCGAAAAATATATTAGATTTACTCCACTTTTTTAGGCTTACAGGGTTGCATACCCCTTAATGGTTGAAAGTTCGACGAATTAGCCGCGTGGAAAAAAGAAGCAATTTAGAGTGTAGGAAGGAAGGGAAATTTTCAACAAACGAAATTGTCGTAGAGCACGATCTAACCCACTAGTCGCTAACCCACATCCCAGGAAGGTCGAGGGAAACTGAGTTTAGTTGGAACGTCGGAGCTCTCATTTCCGGAACCGCTTCTTAACTTCCGCCAGGGGACCGGTGGCATAATTGCGGCTGCATTCGGACCAGCCCGATTACCGTCTCTCGCGCTAGATCGATAAAAATTCATCGATTTTCTGTTACTTCGCGTGCAATCGCCCAATTCGATAGACCAGGACGCGAAATTAAAGTACAACTTGCCGTGCGTACTGTGAGACCGAAATGATTGTGAAATTCTGGGCAAGGACGAAAATTAGTTTACTTCGTCAAAGAAAAAGTGATATTTAACATTTGATAACTTTGAATTAATAATAAAATTTTTACTATGCAATAATATAAAATTATTTATAAAATGTAATAATTAAAATATAAAATATTATGATATAAAAAAATATATTTGAATTTTTTGTTTATAGGTATAACAATAGTATTTTATACAATTCGACTATGGCGCGACGTCGGAAAATGACTGTACATATATAATACAGTGATACCGTGTATAATACCGATTGATCGGTAACTGGAGGTGATTGGAAAATTGTTTGAGATGTATATGTATTGTAGGACTGCTCCCCTGATGGTAAATCTTGTTATTACAGACATTATTTTCTCATAATACAAATTCTCTTCTGAACTGTTTCTAACGTGTTCTACTGTTTTAATATATGGAACATGAAACTTTTTGATTCTTTTTTGTAGAATAAATTGCCCAAATCCCTAGAAGATATATTTCTTACAATAGGAAGAAATGAAATTTTTCCATAAAATGATGCACCGGCACATTGTCATAATCAAGTAAGAGTTTTCTTGAATGAAAACTATCAAGTTCAGATTAATATATTCCATATAGCATTTATGGTTGGCCAGCGGTGGCCAACGGTTGGAATTTAGTTCGGATATGGTTAGTGGGTTTGTCTACAAATCCCCAACACAGAGTCTACGACGAAAAATGATGACTATCTGCCAATGAATATCCAACATTCGGCCTACAATTATTATAGTTGGTTAATTAACAAGCAATTTACGTATAATAATACTACATTCGCCCTATCAATGTTTACCAACATTTAAATATCGCCTTACAGACAGTAGAAACATTGCTACAATTAAAAACTTTTTAATTATTATATTCTAAATTGATTTTCTGTTTTCTTATTTATGGATCCAGCTTGCCATTGGAAACTGTCATGCAATGGTTGGCCTACTAAAATTTTATTGTGTGCAACCTTGGAATTTTGATTGAAATTTGTTGACGTATCTATTAACCCAGATTATAGTTTTCTAATTTTGTGCGGTGAAGATACATTGTTTAAAAATTATTTATGATATCTGTAAAAACAACCATAAAAGAGAAGACTAGAGTAATATGTTTGCGAGCCTAGTTGGCTGTTCGTATTATAGTGACATTGGCGCTACTTTGACCATGATCGTTGGCCCATTTGCCAACCATAAATAAAATGCCAACCAATAATGCTACTAGGGTTGCTTGACCAACACGCACGGTTGATCCGATACCATTCAAATTTGATTCATGGAGTCACATCAAATCAGTTGCTAGTTACCAAAAAATTACAAGTCTCGATCAATTAAAGCATAGGTCGGCAAGAACTATTCACTTCGGCCGGTTTTCGAGAGCTACACCCCCTTTTTCCGGCCTCGTGTCCCGCTCCCCGTGACTGCCATAGCTCTCGAGCCTGCTCAGACGCGTGCCGTATGAACTGTATCAATATGTTTCCATATTACCACGAGGTATTACTTCGAGGTACCATTGTCAATGCGACTTTTTGTCCCCGTAGACCTATGCCACTATGTCGCATGATAATTTTGGAAAGTAAATTTGAACAATAAACTCGGGAGATAAATTTGAAAATTAGTTTTTAATTTCATCGTCAAAATTTTATTCAGATGTGGAAAAACCTTTTCGTGGACGTTCATTCGTGTTTAGTAAACCAGAAATATCGCATACGATAGAGAAGAATTTTGATGATCATCTTCATATTCTTCTTTCGGAGATAAATCAGTTCGATAAGCGTTTCACTGACATCGATTCGCTTAGAAATGATATAATACTCTTTGAGAACCCCCTCAGATCCATAATCGAAGAGCAAACCTCCGAGAACCAACCGGAACTTCACGATTTTCAGTAAGAAGTTCCTCTGAGAACCAGGGAAGGAAATAGAGTCGAATTCGTTAACCCTTAACGGACCACTGCCGCCATATAGGCCGCAGGCACTTTTACTGACTGAGTCCAATGCAGCGTATATGGCGGCAAAAATCATTTCATTATTTTTATCACTCTTATTGTTGTCATATTCACATAATGAACTATAAATACTTTCCTTTCTATAGTTGATATAAAAATGTTGACTCCACAGTTTCTCTTCGTATGACAAATAGGTGGGACCTGGTGGGAAGTAAACTTGAAATCCTTCCGGACCGTTAAAGGTTAAAATATTGGAAGAAGCGAGATATCCTCTCCTCTGAAATTTCGCACTCCGAATTTTCTCCACGTTCGGATCGACTGTGTGAATGTTTGTTTTCCAAAATGCGGAACATTAGAACGGAAAAGCGCACCCGGTTGAACGATTCTTCTCTATCGTATGCGATGCGAGCAGCGACGTTCAATCTTTCATTCGATATTTCTGATTTAACAAGCACGACAAAATTTTTCCACATCTGAATAAAATTTTGCCGATGAAATTGTTACGAGCCAGGGCTGCGAGCAACGCGAGAGGCCGGCTAGGGGTTGTTACCCCAAGAATATGGATTCAAAATTGCAAATCTTTGTTAATCTGAATTTAACATTAGCAAGCCTGGTAACTTATATAATTTAATTGATACAATCCGAGCGGTAAGATTGTATCGTGTGGGAACGTTCAATTATTAGATTAGGATGTTTGGCAATGATTAAGGGTTGTAATTTACGCGAGTTAACAAACAAGACAATTTATTCTGGATTCGAATAGGTTACAATTGTGATTGTTGTGTCGCGAGTGAGGGTAATAAATGTACAATTATAGAAATTGATTACCTATGTTGCACGGTGTTGACGCACTGGCAATGCGGGGTCGGAGAGCAGTTGTTGAAGGCAAAATAGAAACGACACTAACTAACGGCTTATATAAGTTAACGTTTGATCCAAAAGGGACTTGAACCCGATCTCACCAGAATTTAGCCTGATACGAGTAACGCGACGTGACTTCACGATTGGTATACCGCGACCGGACCACTTCTGAATCTCAACTGAACCGCGTCTCGACTGAACCAAAGAGAATGAAAATGAACGGGTTTATATACCCCAAAAATGAGATAGAAATGTGTATGTATTATTGTACGATCGCGTACTCGTATTTGACGTTTCCGGTGAGTTTAAGGTTTGCAGCTGGATCTTTTGTTTAAAGGGGTAAAAACGAAGGGTCAGCCAGGATGTTTCCTATCGAGAACTATCTTGACAAAATATTCCAGAAGGGGATGTTTTGAGGATTTCCATATTAAGAAATCGTACGGTGATGCTCATGCTCTGTGCCAGTTGCGTCCAGCCGGAGTACAATCATTAAACAAAGGTGCCTGTTGGGACGCTTTTCGTTCTCAGAAGAGAGATTAGAACGTCTAAACGAAAATGAATCGTGGAGAAACGTCTCCATACGTAACAAAATTAAGAACTATTTTTCAAATTTATTTTCCGAAATTATCACGCGACATAGTAAAATAGGCCTACGGGGATACCACTGACAAAAAAAGGCATTGACAATAGTACCTCCGCAGTAATGTGGAAACCTATTGATACAGGTGTCGCCCTAATGCGCCACGCGCAGTACATACGACACGCACCTGAGCTGGCTCGAGAACTATGGCCGTCACGGGGAGCGAGACACGCGGTCGGGAAAAGGGGGCGTGGCCCTCGGAAACCGGCTGAGGTGAGAAATTCTTACCGACCTCTGAATTAAAGGAAAAAATCAGTTTTGGGTTCAATCAGTGAAAATAACAAAACACGTTAAAAAACGTTCACATAAATTTAGTTCGTAGAGCATAATCGTACGTCAGCAAAATGGTCTACATTTTCGACAAGTGCAATGATAAAATTTATCAGAAATTAATGTCCTGTTTTGTTGTGAATTCTTGATTACCCAGTTCTACGATAAATTTAAATTTGAAACGAGATAGTAAGCTATAGTGGGATTCATTAGGCCGAGACATAGACAAGTTCGCGTATAGTAAACGAATATTAAAAGTAGATTTTTTCATTCTAAATTTTTTACATGTAGAAATCAGCCCCTTTCCGGTTGTACCGTTAGGGTTAATCACCAGCCTGTAGAATACGCATTGCAGTGTCGTAATGAAGTGCAACAGAAAGAAATAGGAAGGAAGGTAAGGATCAACGAGAATGATCGAGAATCCAATCGCAAGAAGGTTTGCGTAATGTCAACGACTACCGGTCGATGTCAAGGAAACAATCCAAACGGTGAAGATGCGAGCGTGGGTTAACGACTCTCGCTCGACTCGCGTGCGTCAGTTACGGGAGAGGGAGTAGACGTTCTGATTCACAGTTACAGAGGAACGATTGCTATACTCTACACTCCGCAGGCGTCTACACCCATACCGATTCAGGCTCTGACTCTGGCTCAAGCTCCGTCTAAGGCTCGGCATAGCTCGTATTTTTTTCCTTTTTCTGAAACCGGTAATTAGCACGACGATCCTCGCGTTTCCTCGTTATTGTGTCACGAGGTTTTTCTTCGGTGGGTTTCTACGTTCCGTCGCGTTCGGTTTTCCTTTGTCCTCGCGACGCGACGGTTCACACGACGCGCAATGAAACAAACCGTTTCGTTCCTAGGATGTAATTTGCTCGATTTTCTTTTCCGGGCTAAGAAATTTCGCAATTCATCCGACGTCCGACACACTTTTTTAAACTGGGTTCACGTGTAGGAACCGTCGTCTTTACATGATTACTTATTCTCGTTCATTCTCTCTCTCTCTCTCTCTTACCTTTCTCTTTCTCTCTCTGTCGTTTGAAAACATAATTTCAATCTTGAAAAAATAATTTGGAGACTCTATGACCCGATAGACAGCAAGTTTCATTTCCGTTAATGTCGCTTCTACGCGTATTTTGTGACGTATAAATTGCGCACGGTTCTTGTTTGTTTATTGTTGAACCTTTCTTCCCTACATTATTAAATTAAAGCTCGCCAACAATTCTTGTACTTAGGACATGACAAGTGTGAAGGAAATGTTGTTACTGCTGTAAGGGTATTTGTAGCACGGCAGACAAGTGTAGGTGACTATTGTCGTTTCTGAAGATCAAGGGGAGGATCAAGTATGTACCCACAAAAAACGTTATTACAGAAATGTTATCGGTTCCGTGAAGTCATGGCTCAATCGCGTTGCGGTAAAAACAGTGATTAACCGCGGGATAGATGCTTTGAACAAACACAGAGTAGAACGCTCACGGAAAAGATCGTTAGCGACTAAAAAGTCCATTGCTTTCTAGCAACGGGAAACAGTGAAATTGTTCGTTAGGTTTCTTCTCCGTGGTCCGTGTGAACTTCTAACGGCAATCAATTTCTTGCAATTTATCCCAGATTTCGGTGATCGTTTTTTGATTACTCGGCCAGCGCCACCGTGCTCAATCGCAGTTTTCATTCCCAGACCAATGAAAGTTACAGATGCCGTTTTTACCTACATTGCAGCGGGACCGAGTACGCCACTGTATTCGTACACATACGCGTAGGATACCCCATTGTAATTTACATAGCCCCTTTGAGAGGTATGAAGAATATGGAGAATGTTTGCTACAAACATTGTAAGATATCAAGGTGCAATGCCTTGAAAAGTCCTGTGGAAGTTGATTTTATTTTTTAAACGGATGCTGATAGCTTTCATTGCATAATATTCTAGTTGATGTCGAAACGTTTTGCAAAGAGTTCTTTACAATAGAATTTTGATATTCTCGAAAACAAAGCCATATATGAATCAATTTTCGAGCAAACAGCTTCAGAAGATAATAAGAGGGATAGCGATTTTCTTATTACGAAATAAATATCGTCGTTTTATATCGAAATAAAACTTTACACCATGAGTGTGATATTTTATCAAAGGTATACCACCTAACCCTTTACGGACTGAAGAGTTTTCACGGTTTTATCTTAAAACTTGGTATAACATCATATGATTCAATTATATTCCCATATGTAAATATTCACTAACCAACTTAGAACGGCTTAGAAATACTACAATTGTTGTTATTGATAACTGCAATGTAAATTAGTAAAACGGGAAACCATTAGAAAAGTTAATGTAAAGCCAGACTCGACATAGGACCAGAAAGTGTTAAGAAACCTGAAACTCGTCGTTTCGGCGAGTCTGATACAACACCGTTCAGCAATAACTGTTGGGTGATTTTCATAGACTTTGTCATTTTAAACCCAAATCCGCAAGCAGAGCTGCTCTATCACTCAACGTTTTCGAAGAACATTGGTTTTTGTAGATATGCATGATTTTTATAAAAAATAAGGTGTTAATCGAAAAATAAACAAGCGAGAAAGTTCATGTTTGAATCAGAAGATAAAGAGGACTCTCCTCTATGTATCCATATAACCAATTATATTTGTTTGTACTTTTTAATAGTTGTAAATGCTTGTCAAAGTTTGAAATCAGCTGACGTAGATACTGAACACGAAAAAGGTTTTATTTTGTTGGACTGTGTGGTTGCAGCGTTAACGCTAGGTTTACGGAGCACTAAAAGTGACTATTTTACATTACTTTATAAAAATAACAAAAATGTGCTGGCCAAACTTTTAACAATTTTTTTTTAATAAAATAATATACCCAAAGAAATAAATTTGTTGTATAGTTTCTCATGGATGTATCTTTAGAATCTTAATAATTGTAAATTAAAAATATTAGAACCCGTCATTTTGATGGGTCCCGTAAACTTAGTGTTAAAAAGGTTCAAATGGCACTTGAATAGATCTCCCAGTAGCATTATCTGTTACTATTACTATAGTCGCGATATTGTGTTGCAAGGTTCGCGCTCGTTGGGAAACTTAATATGTATATGTATTTCGCGGTTGATTTCTTACTGAATGAATGACCGCGTGCTGATCGGAAACAAGCGGAACCAATGAAACGCTGCCGTCGCGCGTCGGTTGCTGGTCGTTGGAATGCCGCGACACATTACCAGCAATATCCTGCCCCGGTGCATCCGCGCCTTCGGAAACCCAGAGGAAACGCGTTCCTTTTTTTTTCCTACGGCCGGTTTCAGCAGCTTAATTGCAAGTTGCGAAATGTCTTTGAATCACGCGCGCGGCTTTAATCTCACCCGACCGCTTTTCCTCTGTCTTGCGAAGAGGCCCGACAGAAGCGTTTAGACCCCGCGACAACACTGTAACAGACTGCAGTGTTTTCACTATATTAGTTTTCTACCGCACGAGTTCCTACAATGTTTTACTCACGGTTCAATTTTCTCTTCAAACACAAGGTTAAAATTTATCATTTACAATAAAAAAAATCTCAAGGTGACCTTTTGTATCTTGATAAAACAGCAAAAGTACTAATTATTAATGTTACGTATGGAGACGTTTCTCCACGATTCATTTTCGTTTAGACGTTCTAATCTCTCTTCTGAGAACGAAAAGCGTCCCAACAGGCCCCTTTGTTTAATGATTGTACTCCGGCTGGACGCAACTGGCACAGAGCATGAGCATCACCGTACGATTTCTTAATATGGAAATCCTCAAAACATCCCCTTCTGGAATATTTTGTCAAGATAGTTCTCGAT
>CM052132.1:993993-1024513 GCA_028454255.1 Halictus ligatus
TAAAATTGAATCTTATTTTTTATTAGCATAAAACAAAGTATACACAAATTAATGTGTTAAATAAAACAAGTATTCTTAATACTTACTATTTCTGTAAAAACCCCATTTTTCATAATTTTGGACTTATGCCACTTGTCAACTAAGGGGCTCAATTGTGTATAGGTACCTCCTTTCGATGGTTCAGTCTATGACAATATTTTTCCCGCTAACGTCGCATTGCTGTCAACTATGACCACGGGCATCGGTGTGCGTCCTTGCCCGCCGCAAGGCTTGCTGAACGGAACTGACGTATACAACCGCTACTAGGCTGTCCCGAGCCATCGTCTTGTATCCAAAGAAAACTGTATACGCACACTTGCAGTCTTGTACTTTTGCCCAGCACTGTAGTATTGTCGCGAAGTGTAAATGTTTCTCCACTAGTGTATAATGTAGTACTAAATATCGTTTAATGTTTTCAGGTGTGTTTCCTGTGGAGGTGTTGTTGTTGCTCTCGGTCGTCGTCGCTGCTGTAGCAACCACCTCGAACTGTCCATGGGCGCAACAGGTGCCCGACCTCGAGAGCTCCTGTATCTGCGACTATAATTTGGCAAAGGAACTCTCGGTGCAATGCGACTTCGTTGACTACGAGCAACTCGTGTCCGCCATGCGACATTACGCCGCAAAAACTACTGTCGATTTGTTCTACGTAAACAACACCACCGTCGGAACTCTGAAGAACGGCTCGTTTGCCGCGTTCAAAGTGAACAACATGCAACTGTCCAGTTGCCAAATAAAGACCATCGAGCCGGACGCTTTCGAGGGCCAGGAGAATTCTTTGAAGAGCCTGAATCTAAAGGACAACTTTATATCAGATGTTCCTAGCAGTACTCTGAAAACTCTGCGAAATTTAACGGTGCTGGACCTGTCGATGAACAAGATCACAAGAGTGAACGACAACGCTTTTGCAGCCGTAAAATTAGTTACATTGAAACTAAGCGATAATGAGGTCACGCTCGCACCTGCCGCGTTTCGCACCTTGGAGAGATCGTTGAAAAACCTGAATCTAAAGGGCACCAGACAGAAGAAGGTACCAGAAGCGCTCAGAGGTTTGAAGACCTTGGCCTTCCTCGATCTATCGCAGAACAGTATACGAGAGCTTCCTGGATCAGCTGGAACAAAGGCTTTCGAAGGGCTAGAATCTCTGACCGGACTGAACCTCGAAAGGAACTTGATTCAAAATATCGGGACGGATGCCTTTTTCGGAATCAAGAATACGCTAAGCTCACTGAGTTTGCTGAACAATCTTATTCCAGACTTTCCCACCGCTGCTATAAACAGTATTCAAGATCTCCGGGTACGTTCAAAAAGCATATTCGGCTCATAACCATTTCTTATCGTTTCAAGTGTTTTACCAAAGATGTATTTCAGAAGGCAGTTCCTTAATTGGTACTAATTTCAAACCATTTCTGTTACTAATTATATTGAAAAAGGCTAAATATATGTACATTGTTGTCTAACTGTAAGTAAGAAAACAAACAATGCTAATTATTTAAAAAAGGGTAGTCCTATTCTTCAGTTATCGAATAAAAATGATTATTTTTTGCGTTTATGGTTACGTTTCATTGTTATAAAGGATGTCTCACCTGATTTTGACATTTGATTTACGTCACTATTATGATATTAGTCTTATTAATATCGGTGATTACAATGAACCTTTCCTGTAAATAAAGATAATCGATATCTAGAACAATTTTTCAAAATACACAAGCTGATACCTTCTTATAGAAAATGTCTGGCTGCATTGGTGACTAAAGTAAAAAATATATGATTCTATTGAAAGATACAAAGCTGGCCTTTACGCGCCCACCTACAAATATTTTTGTCAAACATTTATGTTTTTTCAAGTCCAAATTAGGTAAGACACCTTGTGTAGTTATTAGAGTTAGTGTAGATCTTTCATCCATGCTATCAGCTGTGAGCATTTATAAAATATTGGAAGGCCAGATTTTAGTCACAAATAATCCTCAGAATTGTTGACGATGTTTACAAGCTAGTCTGCACATTTTTTATACATTAGTGGCATTTTCAATGTATAAATTACAAGAAAATCTCTACAGTGACAACATTTATAATTAATTTTTATTATAAGTCGATGATTTAACTGATACGCTGAAATGAAAATTTGTGTAATGATCCGCAGGTTAATAATAACTTAATAATGTATAGAATTAATAAGCACACTGTTAGAAATATTTCTTCTATCACATACATTAATTCACTGTCAATATGACCAATTCTTCATTCTAGTGCATTGTTACATAAAAATGTACTGAGTAGTTACCTAATTGTAAGCTTATTTCCTACATTCTACGTTGGACATAGCTTAGCGTGCCATTTAAATTACTTATAAACTACTAGGTATATGAAGATGCGGTTGAAACGACAATTGTATGGTTTCAGGAGTAACATATGTATGTATGTGAGTTTCTTTATGCTAAAAGGTTTTCAATCTTGTGGTTGAAGGGAGACTTGAATCTTGAATTTAAAAATCTATGAGGATATACAGTAGCTCACGAAAGTATTCGAACGCTTCCAATCTACATCGTTAACAAATAAAATACACTCGTTAGGTTTAAGTTTTCAAAATAAGATTGTAAGTAAAGACACATAGGAGTCTTGAGAATGTATAAGTAAAATTACAAAAAAATCTGACAACACATACAGGATTCACAGGGCATTGAGTATAAACATACCGTTTACGGACGTCACAAAAGTATTCGAACGCGTAGACAAGAAGCGTATTTCTAGTGATTGAAATGTAAACATTACACTTTAGTCGATTCCGAGACATCGTGTGGTTCATACAGATTTCGTAGAGTATAATCTTTCATAGTTATTCTAATCATGAGCACGAAAAAATCAGAAACCAGTAAATGTGAACGTGAATTAATATTGTAGTTGCATAATGAAAATAAATCTTATCTTGAAATTGCCAAATTATTAAATCGAAGTAAATCTACGATACATTATATAGTAAAAAAGTCGAAAATTGAAGGTAATATTACAAACAAGAAGCGTACAGGACGTCCAAAGAAGTTAGGGTTGTCGTAGGGTTCTGCGGAGTAATGATTACCATGGAAGAATACCACGAAAAAAGCCATATATCAGTAAAATTAATAAAAAGAAAAGACTAACGTTTGCAAAAATGTATATTGATAAGGATATTTCATTTTGGAATAAAGTTATTTTCGGATGGACAGCATTATGTGTGGCGAAAATGCAACACAGCATTGCAAATACAGAATATGATTCCAACTGTGAAACACGGAGGTGGCTCAGTGATGGTATGGGGGTGTATGGCGGCGAATGGAACGGGAAATCTTGTTTTTATTGACGGAATTATGGATAAGTACAAATATCTGAATATTTTGAAACAAAATTTGAAACAAAGTGCAATTAAATTGAACCTATTGGATGATTTCTACTTCCAACAGGACAACGATCCTAAACATACAGCTGGGATTGTAAAGGAATGGATCATATATAATACCCCGCATACACTACAAACTCCTCCGCAAAGCCCTGACATAAATCCTATAGAACATTTATGGGCCGAAATTGCAAGAAAACTTATGAATTTTGACATAACGTCCAAAGAAGTGTTAAAAACCAAAATAATAGAAATATGGAATTCCATTGAAAAAAAGACAACGGAAAAACTTGTATATAGTATGGAAAGCCGGCTAAGACACGTTATTGATGCCAAAGGAGGACCAACCAGATATTAACATCAAACAATTCAAGATTTATTCGTACGTTCGAATACTTTTGTGACATCCGAAAATGGTATGTTTATACTCAATGCCTTGTGAATCCCGTATATGCTGTCAGATCTTTTTGTAATTTTACTTACACATTCTCAAGACTCTTATGTGTCTTTATTTACAATCTTATTTTGAAAACTTAAACCCAACGGGTGTATTTTATTTGTTAACGATGTAGATTGAAAGCGTTCGAATACTTTCGTGAGCTACTGTATGGCAGTGCTGGGCACGATTGTGACCCCTTACACACTTGCTTCCCCCACCAACCTTCCTTTTGTGTAGTGCGCACCTTCGTCGCGTTCGCTGGTGTCTTTGTTGCCCCACCGTATGTATATTTGTAACTACACGCGACAGCCGAAGCGCGTTCTTTCTCCATGGTAACGGCGCTTACTGGAAGGGGAAAGTGGGCGTTACGGTGAGGACGGGTTTGCCTCAATTGAGTCAAATGTGCCCAAGCACCGATGTATGAAGTGAGATATTCTATACAAATGATTTTTAATGCAAGTTATGTACACAATCTTCTCAAGTTGCGCTGTCGATCGGTAGGCGCAAGTGATGCGCAATAAAGTGTTTCGTCTCGATAAGAAAGCAAAGGAGAAAGAACAGATTAGTACATTATATGTTACTCTTGAAACCATTTTTCCATATATCGAATAGCTTACATGTAACTTTCTTGCTACAATCGTTCCTATTAAATGCGATTTCATGACTAACACGAAGTTGTCAGTATCACAAAACGAAATCATATTTCAGTATTATTCTATTAACCCTCGAATGGTGGAGCTTGGATTCGTTATGACCCAGAATTACAATTATCCCATCTTAATTCTAAAGTTATAGTGGCCAGTTCAAATCATTAACTATTTGTATTAGGTTAAAATATGTAAAACAGGCATTGATGTGCAAAAGCTTAAATGGATGTAGCCATGGCTGTCATGAAATCGGTAAAAACATTCGAGGTCTTGCGAGGGTTAAATGTAGCATATAAGTAACAGTGTTGGTTTCGTAGGGCATACAGTTTCTTCCCTGCCACCGTTTCACGACCCACACTACCAGTGTACTGTGCTGTTATCTATCATCCTATACATACAAGTTCCTCTTATATAGCCCCCCACCCCTCCATCTCCCACTCTCCATAAGAGCACGGTGAGGTGTCTCAGGAGTGGGAAGAGGACTCGTATGTGGCTCGCGAGCCATTAATTGCCCAGGCCTGCCGTAGGGCATACAAATTAATTGCATTGACTCTTGATTAAACAGCAATATTTTTATTTTTGACATCGATTGTGATAACAGCTAGACTGCGGATTTCGTGCCCTTACAACAAAAACGAGTGTGTCAAACGCGAAACAGTAAGAACATTTAAAGAATTTAAAAATACTATTGTACTTTTAATACAATATGTATTTTTAATTTGTTGTAGTCTAGCCATAACGATACTCGTGATCAAATGAAGTTTGCGTTTCGATTTTTCATTTTGATTCCCCGCTACATTTCAGGTACTGGACATTGGGTTCAATCTAATAACGGAATTGCCAGTAAACGCTTTCCAAAAGAACCCGTCGATAACGCTTCTGGCGATCGACGGAAATCCGCTGTCAACCGTCCCGGAAGAAGCTCTCGCGCGATTGAACGGAACTCTTCGTGGTCTTAGCTTAGGCGGTCGTTTTCTGGTCTGCGACTGCAAGCTGCGCTGGATCGTCGACTGGATAAAAACGAGAGACTTGCAAGTGACCAGTCGAGAACGGAAGCCACAGTTTTGCGGAAGCCCGCAAAAGCTGCAGGATAAAAGCTTTTACAACATCGATCCAGACGGTAATACAACAATGACAATAGTATTTGTTCTAATATTTTGTCTGTCGGTGATCATTTTACGAACCGTTGACGCCGCTCTCATAGATTGTGGCCTTTCACAAATTCTGGCCCTTCGAACGTCTAAAATTAAATTGAATTGTCTTTATTGTTAGTTTACGAGCGAGAAAGAAGTTGCGAAAAGTCGAAACAGGGGAGTACATTAAATAACCGGTTATATGATTTCCTGTGAGGTAGAAAATGGTACACTAAGCTAATTACTACTTCCTCTTAATGTTTGCGTTTTATTGCTTCTATTTTAGGATTCGTATATATCATTCTATTTGGACGGGAGACAATCCGATGAAATTTCGGACGTTGGTGAAGCAGCCTCGTTTTGTAGATACCATTAAATATGTCTCCAGAGATCACGCAGCTATCACCTGATATATATTGTACATACATAGTGTATAGTGAATAAATTATAATAAAAATTGTGGTAACAATTTCTCGTTATGTCGTAGAAATGACTTGCGACAGAACGCCGGAAATCATCGGAATCGGTACAGTAGAAAGTGTGGACACGAGAGAGCCGACGGGTCCTGGAGCAATGGGGACTGGTTATAGCCCACCTACTCAACCTTCGATCACTGTATCGACACCGGTAACAAGTACAACTACTACGACCACGGAACTTGTACCCACTATCACCACCACCGAGGAAAAGAAAATCGAAACACCTTCTACGACTACTCCGCGGTCCATCACCAGCAGACCAACGGTCGCACGAACGGGCAACGTGGTAATAATGAGGACTACACCATCCCCTCCTAAACACGTCCAGGACCATTTGCAACAACACCAGCCAAGGCCACCATTGGTGCTCGGTTCACCTCTCTATAAGTCCAAGTCAAACGAGAAGGACATCATAGTGAAGGACGTGCTCAGACAAGACAGCGTCGTGATCATCTATTGGGACACGGAAGCAACCAATATTTTGGGTTTCAAAGTAATTTATAGGCTGTTTGGCGACAATAGCTTCACACAAGCGCCGCCTCTGGAAGCCAGCGAAAGAGAGTTCAAGATAAAGAACGTTCCCTCACAGGTAATATATATTCTCAGATTTGCAAGAGCTTCACCTAGCTTTTCGGTTTATGACGACTCGTTTAACCCTTTGCCGTATCATTTCTCTTACAGTTTTGATAATTCGAATTTCTTTGTTGTTAATCGTTTCCTAAAAGACGAAGTATTTTTACACAATTTACACAAAAAGGATAACACATTACACAAACAAACAAACAAACAAAAAATAGAATTATAAAAGAAATGAATAGTCTGTCGCATGTCTGTCTCCATATTATACGACGATTAATTAAACGATCAGTTGTTTAAAGTAGATTATGTGGCAAAATTGAATAGTAAAGATTGAACAATAAAGACAATCAAATCAGGTTAATTTCTGTCGTTTGATCGTAGGAATGTCTGGTAGTCTGTGTGGTGTCTTTAGAGGAAACCAACATAACTCCGGCGAACGTTCCCTACAACCAGTGCAGAGAAGTAAGAACGGAAAATTCCCCTACATCCAACATTGACAAGATCACGATCGCCGCTAGCGCAGCCATATGCGCTACGATAGTGGTCGCCGTGATAATATTCATTGTAGCGAATCGGCGAAGAGCTAGGAAGCTACACACGCTGCATAGCATAGACCAAACGAAAATGGGTGGACCTATTGCTGGATTACCCGTCAACTGTTGCTCGAACGTGGGTCCAACGCCCAGTCCTGGCGGGCCATTGTCCTCAATGGCGACACTAAGCGCATACAATGCTCAGAAAGAGTGGGACCAAGTATCTGCGTACAGCAACAGAAGCATACCGCGACCAAGAATATTTCCAATAGACCGGCAAGGTATGTGTGCATAAGCAAGACGGCTTGTATAAACAAGACGGACCAATAACTGCGACTGACCACTTTGAATATTTCCATTGTCTGTAGTACATCGTACGAAAAAATCGACATGCAAGGTGAGTCACTTAACTATATCACCTAAATCATCCTCATAGGCGTATCATAACTTTACATCAAAAAATGTTTCAAACAAACATTGTTAGTCATTAACCGGTACATTCAATGTAATAATTCGTTTTTTATCTTCATGATTTCTTTTCTTCATGATGTGTAACATTTCAATATGCAATTTGAAAGAGTATCGAATTTCGTGTAAAAAAGTAATAAGGTATTTGTTTGAAACTTTTTGTTGTGCAACGAGTAGGTTACGACTCAATTCAGGTGGTAGAATTAAGTGGCTCACCTTGTATACAAAACTCCCATGGTATCGAAGAACAGACATTGTCATGCAAACATTTTTTATATGGGCGAGAGCGCATCGGAGATTTCAAGATTACCATGATTTCTTGAAATGGAATGATCCATCTTTCATATCTCAAGTCTATCTTTCATATCTTCAGTCAATATAGTATCAAATTCTGCGTACAAATATATTGATGTCCAGTGTAGTAGGTACAGTACGTATCTAAAATTATTCCGATTTATTTCGAATTATTTAGGCTTGGGACATATGCAGGTAATAGATTTTTACACAGAACATTATATTTCATAGATTCAAAAGTATCTCTGACAAGATTTTGAAATCTGCGAAACTCCTTCAACCATATAAAAAATGTTTGTATCACAATATTTCCTCCCCTCTATACCACGCAGGTTTCGTATATATGATTGTTTCATATTATTGTTACGAGCCAGGACTGCGAACCGCGCGAGAGGCCGGCGTAGGGTTATGACCCCAGGAATATGCTTTCAATTTGTTAGTTAGGTACGCGGACGAACCTGATGCGAAATCAGGGAGCCACTAGGATTATAGACGTCGAGGACAAACCTGACGCGAAGTCAGGGAGCCTCTAGAAATGTTGTCAAACGCAGACAAACCTGTAAATCAGTAAACGAACCCAATGCGAAATTGGGGAGCCAATAGGTTGGAGAAATTTCTGTTTGGAATATGGTATGCCGCGAACGAACCTGATGCGAAACCAGGGAGTCGCTAGAATAGTTAGTAGGCCTCGTAACTAATATAATTTAAATTGATACTGTCCGAGCGATAAGATTCTGTCGTGTGGGAACTTTCAATTACTAGATTAGGATATTGGATGATGATTAAGGATTTTACAGATTGCACGGTTCACCAAACAACACAGATATATTCTGATTCGAATGTGTATTACAAGTGTCGGTGTCGCTATTGAATTGAATATCAATATACAATGCAAGTATTGTTATGTAGAGATGCTCGGTTTTGACGTACTAGCAATGCGGGGTTTAAGAGTAATAGAAGTATTACCGAAATAGCGGAATCTATAAGGTTAACTTGATTCGAAGTGGAACTTTAGCCTGATCTCTCTAGAATTGACTGTTAACAATGTGACATGACGCGGCTTTACACGTGACTGCACAATTACTAACCGAAGAGGATGAAAATGAACGGGTTTATATACCTTAAAAATTAATAGGGTGCTCTGTTTATAATTTGATGTCATGTAGGGCCACATTCTCGTTTTTAGTCGCTTCCAATTAAATCCGGCCTCATTTCGGTCTTTCTTATAAAAGGGTTAATGAGAGGTTATGTAGGATATTTCCTAACAGAAACTATCTCAACAGATTCCAGAAGGGAATATTCTCGAGATTTCCATAATAAGAAATCGTATCTCTTCTACAAACAAAGGGGACTGTTGGGACGGTTTTCGCTCTCAGAAAAAGGGATTAAAAAATTCTAACCAAAATAAACGCGAAAGAGCTTTTCGAGGAAATATTCGAAGTGATCATAGTTATTGCTCCACCCTGTACATAACAAAATATTAAACACTGATTTTGTATTTTAATATATTAATTGTCTTGATATATGTACAATATATGTACGTAAAAAAGATTTGCACGATATTCGTGAAAAATTTAGCCTCATCACCACAGAGGGGCCCTTTGAGGGGCTCAAAAGTTCAATCGGCAAAAAGTGTAACATAACACAAGATTAGGTACATCGGTGAGACAAATATTAATCCAAAAGTATAGTTTTTCGTTTTTAAACATATTTTGATGAAATTTTTATTAACACACTTGCGACATTTTTCTGATTTAAACGAGAAGAAACACGACACAATTTCGTTCACGTTTACTTGGAACCTCGATTATCCGAACCGATGATATCGTCCATTATCCGAATACGTGTTTTACATGTAAACAGTTAAACCCAAAGCAATTCATACGATTTATATTGTACAAATCAGTAAAACTTTAATTTAACACTACAGCTACGTGACTGTCCTATTATCCGAACGCTCATGTCCCATTGATTAGTAGAAATAATCGAGGTTCTACTGTGCCATGAATTAAATGACTAGATGTGATCGAAGTTGTGACGTGTTTGGTGTCATTTCAATCGGAAAAAGTGTCACGGATATATTGGTAAAAGTTTCACGAAGAACACAATTAAAAATAAACAGGTTCTATCATTGGATTAGCATTTCCTGACCGATACGCTGATATTTTGTGCACTCGCTATCCTTTTCTACGTTCGACAGTAGTAGCGATAAAAGATCAAGCAATAGAGTCTGTACAGGATGTTAGTGATATTTACGTTCCGCAGTTTTCACATACATATATGTAGCCATTACCGTATATGACAGTAGAAATCTAGAGATATAGTATGATTACATATTTGGGCCAACATTCAATAGTTCTTTAAATATTTATAATTAAAGATTCGCTATTTTATTATTCGCAAAATTTATCCAATGTGTTTTCACGTGCGAAAAAGAGATACAAAGTTTTTTAAAATCTCAAAAAAAAAATTATCTGCCCACTTGGGATTGACTCCGGGTGAGTCTACCGCGTATAAAGTCTGATACTTTGTCGCCATGTCATGCAGCTACTTCGTAACGGTTCTAAATAAAACTCAGTTTAAAGTGATAGCGAATCTGTAATTATAAATATTTAAAAAACTATTGTGTTACAAAATACTATAAAATATTATATACAAAATCTACAAAATTCTGCAAAAATCAGCAAAATTAGAACCAAATCGGTGACCCAAAGGACTTGCAAAAGCTTGTAATTTTTCAAATATTTCGAGTTTTCAATTACCGGTTTCTTTTTATACGACCGATGGGCGATATTGTTTGATGTTACAGACGTTATCATAATTTGTTGGACATGTAGATTTTTTTATTTTCAACAACTTTATTTTCATCATTTCGTTTATAAATTATGAGAATCAAACTATAAACACTTCTTCATTTCTCACTATAATTGTTATAAAACTTTCACTAATAGAGACATAAAATTTTTATGTTAAAAAGATTCGGTTGACAATGTGCGCAATTTTCCGAATCTTTCGGAATATTGCCTCGTATACTTCTGTCAAATGATTGCTAGAAAAGTTATCAGTTACCAGTAATTATACCTAATAACACTTCCACATCCATTACAATTCGTATGATTCATATGATAATTTCGTTTCGAGAACTCGAGAACACACTTGGAGAAGCAGAGGAATACAGCTTCCAAAAGTATTTGTACCTTGTAGCTACTAGAAATATTATTTTAAAGGAAAACAGTATACCGGGACAATTATCGGCTAGAACATACTATTCTATGATGGGTATATCGGTGTGAGAGCATTGCTAATCAAATAACAAATCTCTTTTATTTTTCATTATTCTTTTTTGAGTTTCAATAACATATTCGTCGCATTTGGCTAACGAAAATGAGACCAAATGTGATATATGTAATTAATAGCAGGACAGCATATAGGAAATATAGGTTTGAGACCAGGAGACCACTACTAGTCTAATAAGAAAACTTCTTTACTTTTCATTATCTTTTTCTGGTACTTTCACCAACATATTCGTAGCATTTTTCAGAAAAATCAGAAAAATTCAACAAATATATTGGTGAAAGTCTTGTAAAAAAATAATTCATAGTAAAAAAGTTCGATTTTTTATTTAAAGGCCTGAGCTCACGCCAGTCTTTCATCTTTCCCGAACGCTTCGACTCTCCGTGTCTCTTTCTTCTCCATACGCTGTCCTTCTTTGCGTCTGAAACTTTAATCATTCATTACACAAGTAAATGTCGTCAGAATTATATCATATTTGGTATCATTTTCATTAGAGAAATGCCACGAATATGTTGGTGAAAGAACTATAAAAAATAACGAAAAATAAAGAAATTCTCGAGCTTCGCTGTCCTTTTCTACGTTCAGATCTCCATCAATGAATAGTAGGGTCTCGTCGGTAGCATTTTCTCGCTGTGACTTTGACAGATAATTCAAAGGAGACAGGAATTACATTCATTGTATACGTACAGCAAGAGTTCAATGTTCGGTGACTGGTCACCCTTAGTAAGGAAAGGATTAATTTAACCAATATAAAGAATTTTTTCCACAAGTAGGAAAACAAACAAGTCGTGAAAACGAAGAAACCATAATAAGATAAAAACTATTCAAACTGTCAGATAGATAAAACGTTAATTACTCAATTACAGGATCGATAACTAGAGCTTCTTGTATCGACGACGTCAGATCTCAGACAGGACATTACAGCGGGAAAATATCGACAAGGTCTGTGGTCGACGGTCAGTCACAACACAGCTTCACCAATACTTCTACGAGATACTTTGCAAACAACACCTTATCATCCAATCTGGCGAACACTAGACCAGGTAAGTAATCGTAGAAATATTTTATTGACTAGAAAATGTGCGAAGAAGATAGAAACGAAGTTGTCTTTAAATACATGGCCGCCACTGTGTAGCCAAAACCAATACTTTAGAAAATACTTTAATTTCGATACCATGCTATCATTTAGCAGCGTCCAAAAATATCAAAGTCGAAATGTCTCCTAAAGAAATCATTTTTATATTTACACAATACTGTGTCTACAGTATTTTACGTCGGGCGTAAGAAAAGGTTTAGCCTGATAAGATAGTAAAAATGCCCTTCGACCACATTAAACGATCTATATATAAACAATTCGATATGGCATCGGGAAAAAACATATGTAAAATTTTGATCAATTTTCTCGACCGAAAGGGGTCACGGGATCAAACGGAGAAAATTAGTTTTAGTATATATGAAAGTATGTATAAAAACAATGTCTGGTGTTAGGAAAACTCCCTCTATTTAGTTCTAAATGTTCTGATGATAGACCGTAGTTACTTAGGAGGCTGTCCATAACTATCTATATTTTCCTTTACAGAATTAAGGCAATCTCGACAGTCCCTGGCAGCAGCTTCCGATAGAATGTCACGAACAAACTTCTCTCCGAGTCATATGCCAACGCATACTTCGTCCAGAAGACAGAGACCGCGATCCTGTAACCGCACACTTGAGCAAAACCCGCCGCGACCGGGTAGCCGATACAGCATTGCCGACTCAACGCATACTCTCAATAATTACGAAGAGAACAATTGGACTGATCACGACATGGACATATATATGGCGCGTAATCCAACAACGAGAGGTGGTCTGATGCCACTCTAGCGCGACGCGCCATGAGCATATAGTCTTGCTCAAACGTGTTCAGTGACATTATCTTGAGCGGATCAACCGCTGTCTAGCCTAGCCTAGCCTGGCCTATTGAAACATCATAGGTTTAAAAAGATACAGAGTTCGCGTAAATATCATAGTTATACAGTGAACTTGTAAATCCGTTCCGAGGATGAGACGCACAACTGCAACACACAAGTACTCTTCGTGACTCATAGCGACCTTAGCACACGTCAGAAACATTTCAGATGCGAACGTTTCAGTTCAAACACCAGAGTACCTAAAACTATGTGACATGTAGATACAGACATGAAACCTGCTGAACACTTTATCTATCGATAATAGTTTTCAATCAATTGTTCGACGGTAAACCAATAAATTATGGATGAGTAATATAAACTAATAATCTCTCGGGAGAGATTATTATTTAAAAGAGGAATGATTTAACTTTTTTTAAATGTAGAAAAGTCATTAAAAAGCCTATCAATAGGCTGTATGTAGTTGGAGTGTTAATTATATGTAATTAAACGAGAACAGGCAACAACTTACATATTGTACAGTGATTGTCACTTAAAATCATATACTGTTGTATTCGTAAACTTTTTGTTTATAAATTACTATTATTATATAGTCCATGTCAAAATAATCTGCGCGCAGATTCGTTGATATGCGTTCTCTATTTAGCATCTATTTGTAAATAGTAAATGAAGCTTACAGAAAGTAATGCACCAAATTCATTGATCAATAACAAAATTCAAGTGGCGTTTTATTTTTACAGGACAACCTCGACCATTTTTAATAATTTGTACATAATAAACTTATTTTTATTATAGTAAATAAGCCTTGTAATTGATCTAACTATACATTTAAAAAGTTCTTTGGAAATGTAATTCCGTTTTATTTACAATGAATTTTTAACTCTTTCTTATTTGAAAGATTGTGTAACCTAATGTTTTAAAAGAAAAGATTATGTTCCATTTATTCATATCTGGAGGCTATGTTAATGTTTCTATTACTTTTGGACAGTTACAGAATAACAAGCTCTTTATCACGTAGGAAATATGTTCAATTTAGATTTTTTAAAAATAGATCTTTTAGTTTACAACTGTCATTAATTTAAAATAATCGCAATTAGTCTTAACTACATAATAAAATCAAATCATATGTGAACAAAATTTTTGCAAGTACTATAACATATACATAATTTGAAGGTATACGCACTGCATGTATTTATAGAAAAATCTATAAATAAATTAACGCATATCATTTTGCTACTACATCTTATTACTTCTATCCGATTAAATATGAACATAATACAAGTACTTATAAAAGCACCAGTACAAGTAGGTACCTATATAAATGCATTAATACTGCTGTATATTTTTTAAGTCAAAATTTACTAATGACTAGTTGTAAGAATTAAAATAATTCTTTACTATATTTTGTCTACCAACTATATGATACTGTCGCGAGTTATTACCATGTAATAATTGCGTGAACGTAGTAATGCGAACAAAGACGTTTTAAATGCATAGTTTTAAGGGTTGACGTAAAGTACTTTAAACGACACTTGTGTGCTTGAATCAAACGTTGAGAACTCGATTAGCTCAGACACACGATCTCTAGAAGCAATTTTACAAATAAGTTGTAAACGAGCCGGGATCAATGCGTGCGAGTGATGGATGTGTTTTTATCCAAAGACTGTACCATAAAGAAGCCGTCTACAGAGATCGTGCTTTTACACACATGTTTAAGAGAAATGTACTAATGTACAAAGTATTTCATAACATGTGATATACTTGGTAATGAGATTTCTTAAGAGTAAAATGTTTTTGTATATTTTTACATAGCAACTATTTTATAAGTACAGTGTTAGAATAAATAATTATAGCCGAATACATGGAAATATTGTGTACCATACGTTCTTATAAATTTCAAGTAAATAAAGGAAAGTTAATAAAGAGTCTTACTCTCTATTGTGTAACGTTTTCTATAAATTCACGTCACCACACTAGAATTATTTATATTTCGCAATGGATTTATAAAATGTGCAGTACTTACCCAGGTATGAGAATACTTCTTTCCCAGCGGAATCTGATCTCCTGCACAAATTCGTACCACAATTGCGCTAAAGCAGCACCACCACCAAGATTGTATGTACAATGGGCTGCAACAATAGCGAGACGCCAAACTAAGCTATCTATTGCACATGTTTTTAATCCTCTCCACTGATCTTCATCCACGTTACAGGTACTCACGTCACCGTATACAGCTTTCTAGAATATTAGGCAGTTAATACCATTGCTTTGTGGTCATTGTCCTTATGTTTTTAAGAAAGCAAAAATCCAATATTACTCACAAAGTTGTCATCAGCATCAGGGAAAAGAAAATATAGTATAGACAATAATATTTCCTCTTGGATTGGCCCTTCTACGTTTTTATTCTTTTTGGCAGTTGCTTTGCTAACTACTGTCGAAATTGTAGGTATTCTAGATTCTGTTAGTATATTAAAAACTGAACTCAACGATTGATCTTCGTTTTGAGAAAACATTACAACATCTCCTTGCAGATCTGCTATACTCTTAAAATTTGATAAATATTCTCCAAGCAGACAAACTGGCGAAGGCATCACTTTAACTTGCACAGACCATTCAGGTGCCAACTGTGGTTCTAAGTCTGTAAAACCTTCACTATCAACTACCACGTTTTCCGACATTTCAGGCCAAGTAGTAAATAAATGAAGTTCTCTGAAACAAACAATTGAGCAGTCTAACTAACACGACTTTACTGATTTTTCCATTTTTTTTTTTAAATAAAATACGAAAGTACTTACGCTATAGGATCATGTGTAGCCCCAAATGGCAGTTTTCCTAGTTCAGCTACACCTAATGTTTCTCCTTGCATGAAATCAAAATCTGGAGGTTCTTGAGTCCATGTACTAGTGGTCCAATCCTTTAGTAAATATGAAAACCTAACAGTTATCATTACTGAATCAAGTCTGACACCACAACCTTCCCCAACTTTCTGTTTGAACAATGCTAACAAACCTGGAAATAATCATTCTCTATACAACAGTTATCTTAAATTTTGTTATATTACTATTACATCGTTGTATCTATAGAAATATTATAATTACTTCTATGCTTCTGTTTTACAAATTATATTCATACCAGTAAGGTATTTGCAGTGCGGAGGTATTTTTTTCAAATGCACCATGTCGAAATGAGTGCAAGTTCCTTTTCCAATACTGGTTCCCAGATACATTTTCTGCCATGGTTCTTGCACTTGTAACATTGTAGGTATATCGCTAAAAATGTTTACTAAACGTTACCAATGATTTGATATCAACATTAATCTTTTCATTACTACATGCTTTTAACTCAAAATCACGAACATTAGTATGGATGATACAACATTAATGTAATAATCATTATAACTGATCAAAATGATTTACAATCAGATTGTAGTAACAGTGAAAGTAAAAATTACTTTTCTAAGAACGAGTAAGCATTAAAATATTTCTTGATATTTTTAATTCACTTGTATTAGTTTAACAAAATGGTAAATGTAGTATACCAATCAAAATTGACTAGACATATACAGTATATGTGCTTCTAGTAAATTATAATGAACCTATGGAAACATATGTATATGCCTTTTATAATTAAAGGATTAAAAAAAAATTTTCAAATTACCAATTCGCATTAGTAGATGCAATTATTAATGAGCTAAGTAAGATTCTAATTTTAGTTTCATCAGTAACAGATTCCTTTTTAGCAGATTGTAGTACAAGAAACTCTCTGATTCCATAGTAGCGTGCTATCTCTAAATGATTTTCATCTACTCTCGTAAAGTCATTTGAAGCGTTTATCGCATCCTTGTGACACTGTTTTTCTTCCTCATTTTCTTCCAAATAATTATCTTTATCTTTGTCTTCTAAATTCAATCGAAAATGTTTCAATACAAATTCTGCATCTGAAATGAAACAACAAATAAAATGTTAACATTAATTTTTATAATCCATACATCCCAGAAAACATATGGTTATACTTTACACATTACATTTCCATTTTATCAAAATAACAACTACAGGTGTATGTATACAAACCAGCAAAATGAAGTTTTTCAGAATTTTCTTCCCATTGACAGTTGACAAAGTCACCGGACTTTAAACAACGACCAATTTTCTTATTGGGTAGTTTCCATTCGTGTATAATTTCTTCAAGACGTGCTATAAACACCTCCCATTCTGAAGCTGTAGTAAAGTCGTGATGATAGAAGTCCTCAATTTCGACGTTATTCATTTTGAGAAACGGTGAGATAGATTAAAAACATTCGTGTACGAACGAATCGAATGGCTCACTGAAAATTATTCGGTTAACACACACTCGTTACCTTTCGAGTTAGGTAAACTTATGCAAGTAATTGTAGAGTGCGCTGTAGTACAGTTCCAAATGACCGATTCGGTAATTTTTAAGTTTGTTGGATTCAAAGAAATAATAAAATTACTACATAAGCGCGTTGCAAGTTTATGATTTATATTCTTTTTTATTTAATGAATACGTAACTTAACTCAGGCATATATTTTGCGTGTATAGAGTGTTCCATTAGGGTGGGTCTTCCCAGATAGCACTTTTTACGTCCATTTTAGGCCTGAAAGTCTAAAAAGACGTCTTTTTCAAGACTAAATAACTTGAATTTTTTAGTGATGTTATGATAGTGACCATTTTACTGTACAACGACTAAAATGCTGTTTCTTAATTTTGCTATTACTTGGAATGACAAAGAAAAAATACATTTCATTTATTACAAACATATGGATTAGGTAAATAGTGCACAATGCACTAATTAGTGCATACTCACTAATATTTACCGACAACCGGCTTCACATTCTTCATATTCGTTCGAACGCGCGGTTTCTGGTCATGTCTGAACCATCCCTTAGTGTTGTGAGCCGTCGAGTGTTGCGACTGGGGACTTTGAACAGCATTATTTTACATCGTTAACTATATATTATTTAGACAAGTATTTTTAGTGCTATTATTTTTTACCGTTGTTGTTTTTGCTTATGCCCTCCTGCTACATTTGTTTCAGTGTTATAACTTTCCTTAATTTTCATTCATTTTTTTTTAGGATATACAGTAACGAGCGAAAGTGAGTCTACACTATTTGAAGCAACATAACTTTGTAAAAATTAGATCAAATGACTTGAATGTTATTGAGAAGTTAGAAGGATTACTTTATAAGACGAGATATAAAAAATTTTTGATAAAGTTTGAATTGGTCGGTATCGCAAAAGAATAGGAAAAATTGGTTTTTTCAGCTTTTTTATCTGAGCCTGTATTGAAAATTTAAAAAATGTGTTTGATTCGCTCGAATAAATTATATCCATGCTGAAAATGTCACCGATATTGGTTAATTCGTTTACGAGTTATACACGATTAAAAGTGTGATTTTAAGTCGAAAATCCTGAAAAATTGCAATTTTTCCACTTTTAAGCGTTTATAACTCGTAAGCACAGCGTAATATAGCGTGACAGTCAAGGCCAAATGCCTGCCGGCCTCCTTAAGAGGGCGGCCGACCGCAACAAAGGAATTAGTAAAAATTTAATGTTAATGTTAATTTTTATGTTAATGTTTAATTTTAATTTTTTATTTTAATATTTAATGTTAATGTTTAATTTTAATTTTTTATTTTAATATTTAATGTTAATGTTTAATTTTAATTTTTTATTTTAACGTTTAATGCTAATGTTTAATTTTCAAGGCAAAATCAATGACCTAAAGTACTATGACTTTCAAATGACCTCGAGAACAAAAAATTCATAATAGCTGAGTAATGGATGAAAACAGTAAAACAATAAGAAAGATCAATAACGGAGAAATGATTTTATTATAATAAATGTTTAGAATTATATCCTTTAAAATCTTTTGTTAAAAATACAACAAAACCTATCAAAACTGAATGTGCTAGTATCACTGATCTAGTTATAACGAGGGCTACGCAATTATACATAAATCGTCTATAAACAATTTTTAATTCTTTAATATCGTTTAAATTTTCCGAGTTACAGCGGTGAAAAGTTTAGCGTTAACTTGTTTCAAGAAACTGTAATCCGAACAACATTATAGGTACATAGAGACGCGAAACAAACGGCATTTTATGTGTGAAACATCGATGCTATCTTTTAAAAATGAGTTGTTTAGACGAAATAAAGCCTTTCACGCATATCACAATAATATTAAAGGAAAGAAAAAGAATATTATAGTGAAATAAGTACATTACTTTACAAAAGGCAATATAACACTTAGAATATTATTTTATTTATTCTAATTGTACCATTCTTAAAATTTTATACTTGTGTATGATAATCTATCTCCCCCCCCCCTCTCAATAGTTCACTTCTCGATAGTTTACCTTCCCTTACATTCCGTTCGAACGCTCCCCTCACTATTGAACAACCTTGTTTGCATTTGTATTTCAAATGCCACTCTCTGAATAGTTCGTTGAAGACATATAAAAAAATGATACATATATTTCTAATGGTATGTACGAGTTTTATTTAAATTGTTCATTAATTATATGCTTAAAACGTTGAAAAATGAAGATATGTAATTTATATCATTATCTGGTTCATTATTTATGTAATACATTGGTTGATCTTTATCTACTATATTGTTATCATCGTTTTCGTTACATGAATATTCTTCTCGAAATACTAAAATTAATAATATTTTTATTAATAAATAAATACGTACAATGTTGCAACTATATCATTTCATTCTTCTTATGCAATAAATAACATATTTATACCTATTTTTTATTAATATCGCCGTCTTACTCCGATCTCTCCCACGTCTATACATTACAACTATTGAGAAAGGTTCATTTCTTGAAAAATATTCCCCTGTAGCCCTATATAGCGAACTATGTGTTGAGAGAGAGTAGTGTATTTTATTTGACATCGCCAGGACTGCACACCGCGTTAGAGCCACAAAGACGTGTTTTATAACGAGGACAATTTGTAGATCGATATTATAAATTTCGATCTCACCTTAAAACTTGTCATTGAAGCTCTAACAAGCAACAATAACTATATTCAGTAAGATCTACAATTACATTTAACGTTAATTGTATGCACAAAAATAGAAATCTTCTTTAGATGGACTCCCTTTAAAACTGCCACCCGTCTAAACGCACGTATCAAATTAGATGTACAATGTACATTGTACACCTCGACCTCGATTAATCGGCTTCGTCGAGACCGAAGGAGACCTGAGGGAAAAACTGAGAATGTAATTCATATAGTCAATAAAAAGTTTATTTTATAGTATAAATAATTGTTTATACGATGTATACATTTTTATATTTATATCTCTTTTAATTAATAATTAATTAATGCATTAATAAGTGCATTGTCACGGTAACGTCCTCAAATCAAGTGCAATTGATCTCAACGATTCACCGAAATCTATTTTTCGGAGTACTTAATATTCTTTTCAAACGTAATAACCACTCTTTTCCTTTTACAACTCATTTTTCTAACTTAATTCACACCGAACGGTTTCGTCATCTACGTAATATCACTACACTACAACTGAAAGTTGTGTCTCATCGTTTGCTCGTACTTGTCATAGAAACAAAATAAACAGTGGGGATGACTTATCCATAAAGACAAACTGTTGTATATATTTAACAACAGTGTACGCCGGATAACTAAGATCCGGATAATCAAGATCACGGATAATCGGACCTGTATAATTCATTCATAACAAATAAATAAAATTAACATATAGGTACCGGTAATTATTCGGAATCGTGGGGTCCTCACTTATTTCAATGACTTTGAAATATATTGTCAAGGACTTGATTTTAGTCAACTTTTTCCTATACATATGACCGCCATGCCAGTCGATCATGGTTCCCAAGATAAGTATTTGCAAAAAACAACGAATACGGACTAAGCGAATTTTGCCCATTCAAATGATCGAACTCGTGCTTTAGGGGAGGGAGGGAATTATCTTGACAATATATTTGGAGGTCATCGAAATCAGCGAAGTGTCCCTATTCAGAATAACTACCTATTTTCAGGAAAAAGATGTATCGATTTTTCACATCAAAATGCTATCCCATACATAGTTAAAGTTGTTTGAACCTTACATGTATTTTTCATATACAGTTTTATTTTGTATAAACAATAATGACTCGGTGTTTGTGATTGATAACCAAGTTTTTTATTATACATATGCAAAATGTTGTACATTAATGATAAAAATTCCGCACTTGATTGTAACAATTGCAACGGTTGTATCACACTATTTTATTTTGATGAATTTGTGAATAAATAATTAAATGTTATTAACCATACATCATTTATTGTATGTATGTAGTAGCACATAGTGTTCATTACCATGTAGTTTTTCTCTTATTATTGAGTTTGTTTGATAAGCCATTACGTAAAACAAAAATAGAGGGAGGTATACATTTCTTCGTTGTTTTCTAGTCATAATTTGAACACAAACGGCTTCTGTTATAATTGACAATGAAATAAATTGGGTTTTATTATGACATTGCCGTCCTAAGCTCCATGTAATGTGTAAGGAAGTTAAATCGCACCTTAAATGAATACTTGAATAGATTCGAGAATATTAGTTGCTAACATTATTCAAATTTCGAAATTTTCAGATCAATCACATTTCTTTTTTAAACTTCTAGCTTTAGTAACACAACTAAAAATGTTATATACGTCATAAAATATTTCAATTGCATTATGAAAAATTATTTTCTAGTATTTTACATTACACTCCAATTTAACAAAAGACTTACTTACATGGGATAACTTATGTGAGTTCTACGGCTAGTAATTTAAGCCGCTGCGTATCTAAATTTGTTAAGCATAAAGTTGATGAACTATTCGAATTTATCATTTGATAAAATTCTAAAACAATAAAGATTTGCCAACAACGCAATCGTATGTTAACTCATTCGTAGCTACAATTAAAAAATTCAATGTAAACTATTAAGTCATAAAAGGAATTTGTTCATTGAATCTGCTACGAAAATCAGAGAATGTGGTCCGGAATTAAAAGTCGGACATTTTCATTTGATTTACAGAAAAACGAAAGGATGTGCCCATAGTAGTATCGCAACGGACTTAGACACCGATGTAGACAGCAGAAATCGCTCGTGATAGATCGTCAAAATTCCGTTCGAACTAACGTGCAACAAATGTCAGAAAGGATAGAGCAGAGATGGTCATTTTTATCTCAATTCAGACAAGACCATCCCCACCATAGCACCCGCTGCCCCCTTTCAATAAGCGCCGTAACTGTGGGACACCAGCGAACGTGACGAAGTTGCGCGCTGCATGAAAGAGAGGTTGGTGGGGGAAGCAGGAGTTTCAGGGGCCCCTGCCGTGCCCATCACTGGGATAGAGGGAGCTACTGCAAATTACTTGCTCCATAAAGATAAAATTGTCCGTGCTTGTCAACTCGATTCGATGCGATGAATGGTGTTTTGAAAATATGAAAAAAGCAAGCGAAAAAACCTGCACTTAGATAGGTAAAAACAAGTACAAAATCATTTAGAAATATAGTGAAGGATAAAGAATATGTCGCATTACATCTGCGTTCATCGATTGACAAGTCAAGGAAAGAGGAACACCCGTAATATCTAAAGCTACATAAACATCCGTTGTATGTGACGCGCTTTGGTCGTCTTTGAAATAATCCGATGATGTACTACCTCTGGCAAAAATTATTCGATCAAACAACTCGAGCGTGTGTCATTGTAATTAAAGTGGAACCTCGATTAACCAGGGTCTTGATCAACCGTGGTTTTGAGTATCCGGAACTTGGTTAACCGGCGTAAAAGTCATACGCGATATAATTTGTTTGTCTCCTCCTGCACCAGCCAGGTTTATTTTGTTTCTACGGCAAGTACGAGACAACTTTCGGTCGTAGTGTAGTGATATTACGGAGACAACGAAACCGTTCGTTGAGATCAATTGCACTTGATTTGAGGACGTTACCGTGACAATGCACTTATTAAGGCATTAATTAATTATTAATTAAAAGAGATATAAATATAAAAATGTATACATTGTATAAACAATTATTTATACTATGAAATAAACTTTTTATTGAGGAAAATGTATTTTCAATGAGGAAAATATTTTTATTAACAATATAGACAAACGGAATGATAAGACTCGCTATATAGTATAAAGAAAATATTAATATAAAAGTAAATATGCTTGCTTTTTTATCATGTACAGAATGAGCAAATTAGACACTAATTTAAGAAGCGTTTAATCATCTCCACGTATTCAGGACATTCTTTTGGTAATGTCTATGACTACCTTCATCATTAAAAATATTAAAAGTCAAACACAAAGTGGCAAAATCGGTCACAGTATCTTCTGATGTTTCGTCATGCTCCTTAATTCTCCTTATAATTTTCACATAGATGGTTTGTTATTTTATATTTGTTAAAAAGACAAAAGTATCTAAAATGTCATTAAATATTATAGCATACTTGTGTAAATAGTCAGTTGTCATGACATAAAAAACATTCTGTATGCAGTTCGACTGATATTTAAAATTTTATTTTTTTTATACGTTGAGTGCCATCTTTTTTAAAAAATTAGGACTTTGAGTATCACGCCAATGCCCATAAATGTCACACAAAATCAAAACAACTTATTTAAAAGTAAATCTAAGTTTGTACTAAGCACTATAGTTAAAAACTAGTATTAGGTCTGAATAGGTACATGCTCTCATCATTATCATGAAGCAATACATATACAATAGTTGTAAATACACAATAACGATTTTATCCATTTATGACGAAAATGGATAAGAGTGTAGTAGCGATAACGAAACTGTGAAATCATTAAACTAATTTAAGCATGTTGCTACATTATTTTCGACTTATTAAAATAATCAATAGAAGAATATTATTCACGTAACGTCTGTTTCACACAATTGAATTGGAAAGTTTTTATTTTGCATAAAGATCTGTAGACCATTAATAATACAAAAATAGAAAGAACAAAGTTGATCATAAATTGACTTTCAAATTTGGTAAGAAGATTGTACCAGTCATGTATGACTGACGTGGCACTAAAATTATTAATAGCGAAACTAATTGTTGAATTTTTTGGTGAAACGTTTCCGTTTGATGGAAAATCAGTAATCATGTATGGTATGTAGAATAAATGTACAAATACAGTCTGGTCACGATCGAGGAGCCAGCAGAACACAGCGTTTCCTCTCCAGGCAGAGTCGACGCTAATGCGATAGAACGTTCGTTCCCAGGGTTTTGACGCGATGTATTAGCACACGCAGTATGGGTGGCGTTAACGCACGGTGCGGTCGCGTACAACGAAACTCTGCTTTTTATTTACTCCATTGACAACGCCCCCGTTGCTAGAACTCGTGTGATAACAACGAGACAAATGTTGGCAGTAGAAGCTCAGAAATCGGTAAAAAGATCGTCGAAAATGTCCGAACCGCGCAGCTTTTGGACGAAATTCCCCCAGTTGCATAATTGTTAGAAACGTGCACGATGTTTTACGAAGTGGAAAATTTCGGACTGCGGGAATCGAAATAAGACTTTGATCCACTCAAACGCGAGGCGCACTTTGTCGCGGACGAACACGATATCGTGTCACCACGACGACAATGAAATTGTTTCATGAAGTTTCACAGTGTCGGATGCAACTGCGAAATCACAGCGATAGAAATATAGCGATACACCACGATTAATAACGGCTCAATCCAACGGTGGGTTGAATTCGAACTTGTTCTTGCTGTAATATAGTATAATATTTGTACATTTGTTTCGGACGGGCTGTAGATCTCTCGCACTTGTCGTATATGTATACATACATATAGATACATGGCTCGTGCAGATATCATACACTTCGACAAATTGAACATGTTTTTATAGATGAAATAAATTTTTCTGTTGCCACGTGTTTCGTTAAGCGCTCTTCCGAAATAAGAATGTGTAGAAACATCCGCTGTCTAGTGACGGGAGAATTAAGTATTAGTGTGATCCAGGATATTGCGCAGCCATGTAGTCACTATATTTATTGTTATCGGTTTCCTTTGAAGTGAATAAGAAACCTTTTACAACACGTTATTAAAACGCTACAAATCCCATTGAAACGCATCTCGGCGATCGAAATGTAAGATTTTTAAAAATAATACGTCCTTTGGTATCCGCATATTTTTTTAGTCAAAAGTATAGAAACAAACAAAGACTTAGCTTTTCAATTATTTATGAAGTTTAGTAACTATATTTCTCGTATGATTAGGTTTCAATCATAAATTATTATCTTCAGTTATGATAAATTTGAACACCAGAAATGGATTTCAAATGTACGTCTATAGTGTTAATGTTTAGTTGTATAATACAACAAACGAATTTTATTTTATTAAAATGTAACTCAACACATCACGTTCTGCGATATTTTCGTAGTTTCATTCCAGCTACAACTTGAAAAATGATCTTTGGCATGTATTAGCATCGTTTTCAAACTGTGGTGTCAAATCACTAGTCTATGGATTTTATGTATTTATGTTTCCAATGGATAGATCAAACACAAAACAGAGAAAGTATTAGGTTGTTCTTGATGTTGTTGCATATTACATGTCTGATTTTAGAATGCAAATGGTATAAAGCGTTTTGATCAAGAAATACCATTACAGTCTACAGCAGTCCCGTGCAGCAAGCTTCTGGCGGGCAAGGGCGCCGTCGATGCCCACGGTCATAGCTGAGGACAATACGGCGGGCAATGTGACGTCAGCGGGAAAAATATTGTCATTTGTATGGACAGCTTAAGTCTTATTTATCGCACACATTGTCGTTATTATTTATGACGTTCGGCCGATGTTCATTCTATCTCACTCATTGTCAGTCTCGGGATAATCGCTGTCGATCGTCGTCGCTGCCTTCGACCAATAGTGACAATATGTATAACTAACAAATGCAACATATCTCTAGGACACGTGATTCTTTGCCCGTCAAATCGCTTGTGCCCGCGGAAAACAAAATTCTCTGTCCGCACGGGCAATAGCTAAACGGGACTGGTCTACAGATTTTAAATTAAATTAGATGTTAATTAAATTAGAAAAAAACCAAAGAAGTTCCTTCAAGAGAAAAAAATGCTCTTTCTATTGTTTTTTTGCACAAGATTCTATGATACACAGGGAAGCAGGCGCTTTCAAATGATGGTAACGCGATCTATCAAAAAAATTTAGCTCTCTCCATGTGATGTCTGGAAGTTGGACAAAATTTTTAGTAACTGTCAAAGTCTCCTTTATAACGCTATAATTGTATTAAAAAGCAACGTAGCTGAAAATTTGAAAAAGCATCTAAAAGTAGAGACTTCAACCTTTCAAATGATTTTCTAACGATATCGATACAACAATTTTTGCCGAAGTTGTGATCACTTGAAGTTGAACCCGTTTCTTGGGTTCGTAGAGGCGATCCTTTACTTTTTTGGGGAGTGTAATTTAATTGCATAGTAGGTAGTTCAAAAAGTGCAGAACATAAATTTTTCAATTCATTTGAGCCGCGTTATTCGGTAATGTATAATTATATTTGGCGCGTATCGGGTTATCTCTTTGACGGCCATTACATACCCATTATTTCACTGAACTGCGGGCTGATAAATAATTGCAACATTGTAGTCATAAATGAATACCTCTTCGTTATAATAATAATCCGTACCGAGCACGAAATGTGATTGCTATATAGTACCCATTGTTTTATAAAAATGACAAAGCTTGTTAGTTTGATTTCTCGCAATTTTTATAACAATATGCGTTAATTTCACTAATTATAGGATAAAAAATTTATGATGTTCATTTGACCGGTCGTGTTACGGTTAGTTTTAAGGCATTCAATATTTGTATTTTGGTTCATTTAATCATTCTTACATGATTCAGATTTTATAATGGAAATAAAATCTTATTAGCATAAAAAATTTATGATTTTTACACAGTATAAAAGTATTTAAAATATAGCTCAATGTAGGTAACATAAATCGTTACTTTTAATCGATCAACGTAACTTTATGACACAGTTTCATAGATCCCAAAAATATTTAATTTTTATTTTAAGAATTCTGTATTTCCATTATAGCATCTAAAATTTAGATGAAAATGAGAAGGCATACGTTGATTCTTGTAGAACGTTTCTACCCTGACAAACTAGAAATAACTAAAAAAAAAACTATTTTTGGATACAAAAAATATACATACATAGAGTATACATAGAATTTATGCATAGTGTCTACGATATAGAAAAATTTTACAAAAAAAAGACGACCGTCAAAGTGTAAATATTAGAGCTACCAATATGTACACAATCTTCGATGTAGGAAAAATTCTGAAATTTGTGTACTTCTTAGGGGAAACCACAGATAACTTACCTCTACCAAACGATGACGCAAGCGGCAGTATGGCAAAAGATCATTTATTGTAAAGATTTACACTAAAAAAGAAAATATAAAACTTTTCCGATAAGCATTAAACTAAATAGTTTGGATACTGGGAAAAGCCAAAAAGTAGTCTGTTTTCCATAAGTATTATCACATAAAAAATGTTTAATTTATCTATTTAAAAAAGTTTAAGATTGAAAAAAATGACCAAATATTTATATTTATTTACATACATTCGTATTTACTCTTACTTTGATACTTTCTAATAATTAATCTTACTCTCTGTTGTGAACTTTTCCACTTCAAATTTCCGAAGAAAAAAGAAATATGTGTATTATATATTTGCGTATATTATACTTTTGCGTCACCCAGTTCACGTAGAGGTATAAGCACGTGGTTCTGATTCTGTATTCAAAAACTACTAAGAGTAGGTAGTAGTTCGGCTCTTCGATATTTTATTTTTAAAGGTTTCAACTTTGGAACTGGTATTGGACAGAAAAAGAATCCGCAAATTTTTTAAAATTTCGTAATGTCCATACGTCTTATGGCTGGTAATTACGATATAATTTCGTTTATTTGTCGCGTTTTTGTCCAATTATAAACGGTAACTATACTCCGCGACAATACTATAAGACACTATACAATATCTTACAGATCTGTCTTATGAAAAAGAATTTATTCTTCCCAGTGACATTGTTTACTTCGTGAAAAGCATTTTTGGTAAACTATAATTTATAACTTCATTAAAATTATTTCAATGAACTGCAAGATACAGGGACTACATGGTCATTTATTTATTTTCTTAATAATTTTAATGGGGTGGAAATAGTATAACAATGTTTTTAAATGGCGTAAATAGTTCCACTGTTTTGTATTCAATTTACCCATTTTTGTCATAAACGCATAAAATCCACAGTCTATTTACAATTATACAAATTGTAACGATAAAACTAATAAAATAGAAAACACGTATTTTCAGCCGCGACAAAACTATAAGACATATACTGCCTTTTTTTCAAAAACTGAATACGAATACAGTATATTTTTATTATTCATTAACAGCATGTACAGCGATTTCTATCTTTTATAACCTCCATCAATATTTTTTCTATTGATTTATGCTGTTTTTGTTTAACGCATATTTTTAATTTCTCCATATTAAGACTTCTTTCTTCCGGAGTATACTTCCGTAGATAGCATCCCTCAATAGTTTTCTAGAAGATTTAATCCTTATCGGACTCTACGACCACAGCGACAAAGTACTGTTGTCGCGTGAAAGGTAACTTACGACCGTCAAGAGTAAAGTCGGCAAATCTTACGGGCCACTTTATTTTGCGTAAAGCAGCGTTTTCGTGTTGGAAAATAAACTTTGATTTGACTCTATTGTATATATTTTCCAGTTACTTTTGTTTTTATATGATATCCTGTTACCGTCTACGTATATCATATAACCATCGCCACATATTTATACATTTAAATTGTGATTTCTTCTTTTTTTTTCAAAACATTAAAATAGTAATTTGAGTTATCGTGTTTATGTTTTGTGTTGTTATGTATTGTGTTGAGTTATTGTGTTATACTTACAAGTGTTTTTCGTTAGAAGAAGTTACTTTTTTTCCGTATGACCTCTTTATTGTTCGCAAAACTATTCCAAGTTCAGTTTTTCTACATCGGGTTTTCTCTAATTTTTCTCTAAGAATGATATCTGCCCTTTGAAATATACAAATCGCGTTCTCTTCGATTTAATGTGACTTTTGTCCTTGCAGAATTTTGTACAAACAAAATTTCTAATATTGTATGTTTACTATTAAAAACTCTTTCAACCAAAACTGTCTTCTCATACCGTCAAGGTTAACTACTTAATAAAGATTGTCTTATAGTTTCAATGGTTAATATTAATAGGAAATGTTATCAGTTGTTCTTATCTAGCTTCGTAATTCCTAGAAATATTAATGACAACATGGTGTTGAAGAAGTAAACTATAACAAACAGTACACAAAAAAAAAGACATTCCTATTTGTAATACCGATTTGTATGAATTCGTATGATGTGTCATAGTATTGTTGCGGGGTGAAATTGAGAATTGAATGAACACAGGATAAAGTGCGTGGAACGGAGAACTGAAGAAGAACGAACAAGCGCGGGCAAACTCAGATTAGAGGTTATGTTGTCCGCGAGACGGCGACTCCGTCGTAGTTGCAGACGGGATTGTAGTAGTCGCGCACGTGTATCCGCTGAGTAACGACGCCACGCGGTCCTCTCTCCATCTTCTTCTCTCCCTTCTACTTTGCCTCTTCTCTCTCTCTCTCTCTCTCTCCCTCTCCCCCCTTCTCTTCTGTCTTTTTTCGTTTTCACACATTTGTACCTCGCGGCATGGCCGGAGTGGACCGTCCGTGTTCAGTAGTTTTTCGTCGGTGTACCGGTAAGCATCTCGTCGGCAGTAGTTGAGCTCGGACCGAGTAAACGTGAGAGGGGGCCAAACAAGAGACACACGCACACGATGCCGGACAAAGTCGCGCCAGCTGAGAAGCAGGTCCTCAGGACCTTCAAGTCCGACTCCGAATCCGATACCGTCAAATTGAAAAAGGAACTCGGATTATGGGACGGCGTGGCGATTATCGTCGGTATCATCGTTGGCGCCGGAATCTTCGTCGCGCCGAAAGGTGTTCTGATGAACAGCAACAGCGTGGGACAGGCGTTAATCATATGGATATTCTCTGGATTGCTGTCGCTGATCGGAGCCTTATGCTACGCGGAACTCGGTAAGCACGTTACAACCGACCGGTTCATTTTTTTTCCCGAACGACCGAGCTCGATTTCAATTAGAATTTGCCATGTGGTCTAGTTCGCGCGTGGAGCTCGAGTTGTGATCATCGAGTTCGATGAATCCCCGCGCGTTGTGATCGCACTAACAACATTTCGAA
>CM052132.1:1037408-1061234 GCA_028454255.1 Halictus ligatus
CGCCGAGCACGGCCAAGTTTCACGAATGTGCTAACGGCACCAACATGCCTCCCGACGATACCGAAGGGCGCTTCGCTTCGCGGGACCATCCATCGATGAACCATGGCCACTACGAAAAATCCTGTGCACATGTAAATTGGGAAAATAGAGATGCCACACACGGCCAGATAACCCGGAGGCGACGACGCGGGACGAAGGCCCTTATCGCCCATCGAACACTTCTTTTCGCGGTCCTGCTGCTGCCTCAACCAGCCACTTGAAATGGGGCCTCGGCGAGGGTGGTGTATGCGTTCCATAAAGGGGGAGATCCCAAATCGCCCCCGCCAGCGGCGAAGAGCTGCCGGCATGATTTTTTGCGTATGGTCCGGGGCCCTAGGACCAGTAGAGGGCACGGTCCTGCGTTCTCGGATTTTCGCATGCGTAGCGCGCCCCATTAGGAATAGTCGGGACTAGGGCTTAGAGTGGGGGTAACGAGGACCCTGTCGTCGCGTTACCATCCCGCAAAGGATTATTGTCGTGGTAGCTTCCATCCTGCTAGAGGCGTCTTCACATATCGTGCGCGATCGTTTCCGCTACCAAATCTCGTCGAGCCACGTCTTTATCGTAATTCCGAGTTTCGCCTGTCAACGCGCCTCCCGATCTCGATCCCGCGAGCGAAATGCGGAGTCTTTGTCAGGGCAGGACCGGAAGGGTTAAAAACCAGAGAAAGAAAGCGGAAATGGTAAGTCCACGCAGTAGTCCTTCCTCGTTAATAATCTGTCGCGAGTTGGTTCATTAGATTTGGTAAGGGGAACGACGCGGGCGATCGACGACGATTTCGCACCATCGCGGTCTTGCGAGCTCACGTGTCGTTCGTCGGACGAGTAACATCGCGTCTCGTTCCCCAAAATTAAGCGTGCCCAGGCGTATGCTGCCTCGTGTCATCCGCTCACGCCGAAGCCGTCAGCGTTTTGAGCTCGTTCGCAGTATTCCCGTTGAAATAAAGCCTGGAAGAATTCCTCGGAGGAGCCGCAGTCGATAGAGATTGTAATAGGTCCGTTATTCGCGTTTCTCGGAACGAATTCCGTCGCGGAACGAATCGCGTACCTTCCGTAGAATGTTTCGCCGTCCATCGAATACCGAATAATACCGCGACAGTCTAATTGTAATCGTGCCGACCATCCGCGCGCTGCGAAACTCTCGCCTCGACAAAAGCTGTATCCCGTGTCGACCTACCGCACGAGCGCGGCAAATTTTACCGTACGACACCCACACACTGCGAAATTTCCACCTGTTCGCTGATCTTGTACGAAGAGCGCGAACTCTCAGATGCGGCCACGTGGCAGCGCATTTTGTAACCGCTGATAAATAATAAATCATTAGAACCCATCTTGTACTGTTTCATGTCCGACCTGCGCAATCCGCCCTGCCGTGAGGGCTGTCCCCGCTATTTCTGTGTCCGAACACCAGACCCCTTTCGCGTCTATCATCCTTCTCGCGGTTCTCGAAGACGCGACTCTCGCCCTCCGCTTCGGCCAATAGCGAAAGTCCCCCGCGTTTCGCGGGGCACCCTTCCTATGCCTGGTGCCCGAGCAGAAGGCTCTCTTAGGTTCTGACAGTCTTCGAGAACGCGTTAGTACCGGGAGGACCGCGTATTCACGGCCGTATACGGCTCGGCCTCAGTGCCTGTAAATTCCCGGAGTTGGCCCCATTCCCGCCTTCCTACGCGTCGAAAAGGGCCAACGTTAAAATATATATGTATATATTGTATATACGGTACGTCGCACAGTGGTGCCAAATGACCAAAAAGCGGCACAAAATCTGTAAAAACGAACCTATCCAACGAATTTGTTTGAAAATTTGTAGAAACATTGCCACAAGTACAACGCTTATTTGGAAAAAAAACAATTTTCTTTTAAGTTGTTAAACATTAAGTAATATGGGCTAATCGGAAATATTTGTTTTCTGCCCATGTTTTATTTATGGACGCATACAATAAATACTTTAAAGATTTTCGTCTGGCACTGATCGTTTTGACGAGGTATAATATTGAACTATATGTAAAAAATCTTGAGACCCTCCCTGACCCATTCGTCGCAATTTAAGTTTAAATATCAACTTTCAGAATTTCCAAGAATTAATCGTGCAGAAGTTACGGTGTATTTGATATTTTAGGTGAATGTTTTAGGAATATTTCCAAATAATAAAGGAAAATATGAAATGCATATAAGTTATTAATTCTTTATGTAAAAAAAAATTTATTAACCATTTTTTTAATATAAATTATTTTTATAACACTGTAACCGCACGGATTGCATATCGTTCAGGCGTCGTGTCGCAGGATTCACGCGGGCCTCCACCATGAGGTTCCTGGTCGTCCTTCCATCCTTGTCTTAATGAAGGAGCGCAGGATCTCCCACTAATTAGCATGCGCGCGCATAGATCCCCACGCAATACGGATCGAAGGAGGTCGATGTGCGACGAAACTGAGGCACTCTACGTCTGGGAGCGAGCAAGTTCCGGTCTTAGCAATTTCGGGGGCTCCGATACGCGGCGAACGAGTCAAACCGAGTCAGGTACGACACAGTCAAACCGACTGCATCCCTTCGTCTCGAGTTCACCTCAAACTGAGGTAGTGTCGTGAAATCGCACGACAGCGGGCTTATAAAATCTTGCAAACGGCAATAGACGGCTGTAATTCATAACCAAATATTGATATTGTGATTGAAAATAATTAAAACGAGACGAAGGAAGGTCCATCGCACCCAAGTCGGATAGACGATAACAAATAACGAAACTCGCGCGTGTTACGACGGAATAGTATCGTGCCGGGTACTTGTAACGCGGTACGCAGTAGAGTTAGTGCGGTTAAAGTCTTTTCACCGATACCGGAGAGCCTCCGAAACCACCGCAAGGTGACGACGGAGGCGATCCTCAGGATCTGTCTGACCGACGCCTCGTACATGTCCCCATGCGAGCACATCTCCTGAGTAATCAGCGGGGTGCTGGTATGTTACGACAACTCACATTCGTCCGGGAAAATCGCGACGAAACCGCGTAACCTCCGAAAGCAGCACAACGTGAGCAACGTACGATAATCGTGTACGAAAGGGACCCAGACGTGGAGCTAGAGCAGAGTTCGTGTAAGTGCCTACACGGTGGCACGATAATCTAAGGTCACGATAGAATAAGCGTGAACGGCGGATAGCGCGTCACCAATAGAATACTACGCAGCGAATGTTGTAAACACTTGAAATACCAGAATACAGCGAATAGTGCGTCGTCAATAAAACACTACGCAGCGAGTGTTGTAAGCATTTCAGAGACCAAAATATATCTTTATTCTACCTCCAACATCGTCTCTGAATGATTCAAAGGTAGTTAGAACCTCTCCGTCTTCCAGTGCCTGGAGGCACGAACCTTATCCTACTATGGTCGTAGCCGTCCCTATATCACTGTCGGTGGATACATATATATATATATATACACGTACTTCAACGCACGTACGCCTCGTGAGCGATTGACAGCGTGCGCGTGGTCGGCGATCGTCCACGACCTCGCGTGGAAGGGCGGCCGGTCGGGGATAGGTTCCATACCGGGGGCAGTCCTCAGGGTTGGCCGTGTGAGCAAAGTCTCGTACGTGTCGTCATCTGTGCACATTTCCCGACCTCTCGGCTTTGTGTGCGGGTGTTGTCGTCCGGCGGGATCACGACGACAAGGATTAGGTGCGGTCAAAATCGCCTCACCAACACCGGAGAACATTCTAGCCCACTGCGAAGTGACCGTGATTGTTCTCCTCAGGGTTGACTGAGCGATCGTAGCCTTGCACGAGTCGGTATACGCGCGCGCCTCCCGAGAAATCGACGGCGTGTACAATATGTGTATTGCGACGGTTCTCGGTCACGGTCGAGACGATCACGAATAAAAGTACGGGCAGTAGACCGATAGCCAAAATAAACGATTACAACGCTCATTAAACAACTGTCCGAAAAATACCTGTTGCATTTTTGCGACAGTGGTCCAGTGAACGAAATCTTTATTTATTTAACAAAAAAAATTGTTATTAAATATTTTTACTTAAACAATTCATTCTAACTAACTATTTCACATTTGTCTTCATTACAAATGATCTATCCCTAAAAAATTTCACCTGAAACATCAAATAATAGTGACTTCCGCGCGATCCATTCTTGGAAATTCCGAAAGTTGATATTTAAACTTAAATTGTGGCGAAAGTGTTTCAAAGAATGTCATGATTTTTTGCACAAAACTAGATCAATGTTATAACTTGCCAAAACGATTAGTTCCAGATCGAAGCTTTACAAAGGATTTTTTGTATTGCTCTCTAAATAAAAAATGAACGTAACGTAAAGAGGCTTCAGGTTAGTCCATATTACTTAATGTTAAACAACTTCTTTTAAAAATTTTTTTTGCCAGTTAATAGTTAAAGCCATTTGCAATTACCAATATGATTTATATACCCCTAAGTATTCAATTATAGGCGGAGTAATTACATAACTATCGCACTGAAAACTGATGAATTCCCAGGAGCGAAGAAATGGTTATTTACCATGCGTATATCTCCGTAAAAAAATTTTTTTAATGGGACTTTGGTACATTGTGTACGCACTATTAGAATATACAAAAATAAGTTTTTGCATTTTTTTTTGTGCGTCGCACAGTGGGACAAAGTGACGAAGTTTCTGTCAAAATCAAAGAACTTTCGATAGAAATAGAGCTATGATTTTTTTTTATTAAAGTTAAAATATTGCTGAATAAAGGAAAAATAGGGAGACTATGATACAAACATGTTTTAACTTTGAAAATAAACCTGAAATATTTAAACAAAATTTTTTCGTTGCTGTGCGTCACAACGTTCAGCGACTGAGCGACTACCGAACTGTGTTTATAACGAGGATTCGGCGGTCGTCGCCGCTCGTCTCTCTCTCTCCTCGCACACTTAGGGCAGACCGAGTAGTTCGAGATGCGCGGTGAGGGGAAAGAGCCGCGACGATATACACGACAATCGGTCGAGTCCTCGCTCACTTCTTCTTCTAGGAATTGTAGTGATTGTGTGACTGTAAAGAAAACCGATCTCCCAAATTCGAATCTTTTCTCACTTTTTATCACCATAGCAAGTTTAAGTTTCCTCGTAGCGGAAACCAAAGAAGCTTAAAACACATTCTATACATCTTTTCTCGTAGATTTTATCACGCTGACTTCAAATCCGATCACAATAGTATCAGATCAAAATTTTTCCATTGAAATTACTTGATACCCTTTTGGTTTGAAGAAACAGTGAAATCTCGTTGTATGCCAGTCCCGCTGTTCTTTTTACTGACACTCATACGAAATTGGAGGTTCTCGACGAGCGTTCCATTTGAAATCACTAGGTGTTCGAAACAAGCGTGACGTTATGAGTTGCGAAGCGAAACGTACAACGGTCAGAAACTTTTCAAACTGACGCTTCAATATTGCAATGACCAGTTCAGATATGGTCAATTGTCTTTTTTAAAGGTTCAATCTAGGTCTGTTCAGAGGCCAAACTGTGAATTTTTACCTCATCCTGTAGTAATTTTAAATATTCGGTCGCACACCACCAGTTGCGAGGCGTTCGAAACAAGCGTAGCGTCACGAGATGCTAAGGAGAGGCCATGATCTTCGGGTCACCGATTCTGTTGAAACTCTTTGCACATTTATAGATCTCGTTCTCCTGTTCACGAATATACACCATTATACCGGCAGATGCTCAATAATTTTCGAGATATTGACGATTAAAGTTTCATTATTTGCTATGTAATGCCGTATTTTTCTAGATTAATAGAGTCGGTGTGGCGCGACAGTAGCGTGTCAAGTTTTCAGCTGGACGACCAGGGTTCAAATCCTGCCTACTAATACGTTTTTTAAATTTTATTATGTTTTATGATTGTATATTTATATTATTAATTTCAATCGATTAAATTTCATGCATAAAATTGCATTTTGAATTATAAATAACATGTATGTAGTTACTAACAACAGGATTATTTACTATTATTATATATTATTATTTATATAATAAATATATATTAAATTTTAAGAAGTTTTTATAAATATACTGTGTTAATTTTCCGGATTTCGAATAAGTTACTATTACGTTTGTGTGATGTGACATAAGTTCATCTACCTTTTCTTGAACAAGTGCGGTCTTTTCTCTCTTACATGATATTGTCCTTTCGAACTTTGAGTGATAATGACATCTCGTCTGATGCATATTGATTACATAATTTAAATGGAATTGCGACGTGATATATTTGACTACTTTCCGATCATTTTCGGCAACCTGCTATATTTTATCAAAATGAAATCGGTACTTATCGTTATATTGAAGTTTAAACGATTGAAATTGATAATATAAACACACAATGATAAAACATAATAAAATTAAAAAAAAATACGTTAGTCGACAGGATTATAAGTCTGGTCGTCCGGCTGAAAACTTGGTACGTTGAAGTTGCGCCAAACCGAATCTTGTTGTACCGTAGAAAGAATACGGCATTACATAGGAAATAATAGAACTTTAATCGTCAATATCTCGAAAATTATTGAGTATCTGTCCCTATAATGGTGTATATTCGTGAACAGGACAACGAGATCTATAAGTGTGCAAAGTTTCAACAGAATCGGTGACCCGAAGGTCGTGGCCTTTTGCGAAACGTGCAAAGGTCAGAAACTTCTTCAAACTGCCGCTTGAATATTGCAATGAGCAGTTTATAAATGGTCAATTGTCCTTCCTAAAGGTTCAATCTAGGTCTATCCAGAGGCCAAAATCCGAATTTTTGCCCCAACTTCGAGTAATTAGCAATATTCGGCAGCATACCGCCAGACGCGAGGCGTTCGAAGCAAGCGTGACGTCACGAGATGCGTAGCGAAATGTGTAAGGGTCAGAAACTTTTTCAAATTGCCGCTTCAATATTGCAACGAGCAGTTCGTAAATGGTCAATTGTCTTTCCCAAAGGTTCAATCTATGTCTGTCTTGAGCCCAAATTGCGAATTTCTACATCATCGTGGAGTAATTTACAATATTCATGTACATCCGTAAACCTGTACTGTCGTGCAATGTACAGTGTTTGCCGCGGAGAGATCGTGGCGCTAGTAAGCGGAACCGCAAAATTGTGCTTTTGTTCTAGACATTTTACGTCTAAAATAAGTAAGTAATCAATTAAAAATGCATACCACCGTGTTTGTACATGTCATTGCTACGCCTATACAGCGCCTTTTTTCGATACGAACACTAAATCTCTCGATATTAAGAGAATCTCTCAGCAGCAGCCATCTTGTGACGTCATACTTGCTTCAGAATTCAAATTTTCTGCCGAATATTACGAATTACTCCACGATGGGATAGAAATTCACAATTTGTCCTCTATACAGACGTAGATTGGACTTTTAGGAAACACAAGTGACCACTTTTAAACTGCTCACATACGTATATGGATTTCAAACCGTGCGCCAGCCCCCTTAAAATTTGATTCGAGACGGACTTCAACCCGATCTCACTAGAATTAACTCTTATGCGTATAACGCGACGTGACTTTACACGAGACTGCACAACTACTGATCGAAGAGAATGAAAATGAACGGGTTTATGTACCCTAAAAATGAAAGGTGTGCTCTGTTTGTAGTTTGATGTCACGTAAGATCACACTACCATGTTTTGTGACTTCTAATGAAAACCAGTCCTCGGTTAGATTTTCGTTAAACGGGGTTAATAGGAGGTCATCCAGGCTATTTCTCCTATCAGAATCTTAATTAACGGATGCCAGAAGGGAGTGTTCTAGAGCTTTTCGTATAAAGAAGTCATACGGTATCTTTTTATTAATAAAAGGGGGCCTGTTGGGACGGTGTTCGTTCTCAGGAAAGAGATTAGAAAATTCCAGCGTGGGAGAAAACTTCTCCATTCGTAACCAATATCGACAGCCGACTTTTATTTTGGTGACGACGCACAGTGCGGACAAGCGGTGATTCGGTGAAGCGGTCAATTCGAATCCTTCGAATAAATCTACAGATAACAATACTAAATACAGTCCAATTTGTACAGTGTTTATTGTCATTTTAATCAGAACAAGGCCAAAAATTAGTTGGCGTAAGTTCCATAAAAAAATGATGAAAAATAAAGAAGTTTTGCAATTAGATTGGTAGTTGTTTCATACCGATATCTCGCGAGTCTATGAGAGCTCGGAACTTCAAAGACCAGTCACCGACCAACAGCCTACAATGTAAGCAGATGGAGAATCGAGCATTATTGGCAATTTATGTTATTATATTTTTAATTAGAACAATATTGTTAATACGAATAAGTTGTAGAGCTTATCCCGATCAAAATGAGTCCAAACACATCATTTGTACGGTTTTTAATGAGATTGTAATTTTTATCGTAATATTACGTATCTATGAAACTTGTTCGATTACACTCGAATTTTACCTAATTTTCATCAGGAAGATCCCCTCCATTTGCTCGTCACAATTTTATGAAGATATATTGAAACATCTAAAAGTTTAAACTTTCATTCCTGCGCGATGCTCCATCCGCTTACATTGTATGGTGTTTGTCAGTCGCTGGGTCTTTGAAGTCTGGCGCTCGTCGAACGTTGTCGCCGTTTATACGAGCCGGTAAAAGTCATTCGAAGATTTATTCGAAGCCTTCGAACAATACATACGATAAAAGATGAAAAAATTATTCAAAGTTCGAATAAATCCGCTTCGAATAAAAAAATTATCTTCATTCGTCGGATAAATTCTCGTCGAATAAAATTATTCGATACTCGTCGAACAAAGTTCCTTTCTATATTCGAACCTTCGAATAACGAATACAAATTTTTTTATCTTTTATTAGTTATTCGAAATTCTTTAAATAAATATTTTCCCAACTTTGCTATTTTGCAAAGCGTTTTTTCCATTTTTCCCATTTTTCCCAGACCCGTGCGATTCTCGTAGGTACACGTACAGGCAGACCTAGCGGTGTGTGTGTGTGCCGTGGCACGGCTGTTCGAACGAAGGTACGACAGCGCCGTTGTTTACGTTCTCGGCCACGCGTGCTTAGATTACCTCTCTGACGGGCATCATGCGACCGAATACTGCAAAATATTTCTCGAAAACGCAAAAGTAGGACTTTTCTGGGGGCAAGCGCTATAGATTTATCTTTTATCTAGCGATTTTGACCACTGAAAAGCCCCATCTTTGCATTATCGAGAAATGATTCGTGGCATCCCGGACCCTTGCGATTCTCGTAGGTACACGTACACACTTACCTAACGGTTTGTAAGTGTACCGCACACTCTCATTTGAGCGCAGCGATTGCGTCATCATCAGATATGAAGCCTAACTTACCGGCGACATATATTGTCTCTTCCGCTGTTTTACGGATACAGTGTGTCGCTCGTCACTGAATGTGGACAGCGTACCCAGCTCACCATACTGGCCGTACCCAGCATTTCGTCAAGGTTGTATTAGTACGGCTGTCTCTTAAATCGCACACGTCGATCGTTTCAGGACATCGATCGTACAAGTCCATCGTTTCTGGACAAAGTTCATCGTTTCGGGGCAGTAAGCGCGCATCTAAGGCAAGGTCGGCTACATAGATTAGCCTTACTGACCAGTTGTCCAGCAGATCTGGGACGAAACGCTTTTTTTTTTAATAAATTGAACCGGCTATCTAATATTAATTTGGCTGCTAGTAAATCGGCGGTATCGGAAGTCAACGTGTACTGCAAAACGATCACTTAAGATTTACAACCCTAATACAGAAAAATCTTGCGGTAGATCAGCATTGTCTGAACTGAGGTACAGAGAACATCTCCGAAGAGTTGTACATTCAAAGATAACGGTTGCTAATATGTGTTTTTAACAGTCATATTTAAACTAATCACTAGACTGCGGATTCCAATGCAAAATAAAAGTTGGCTGCTGCTATTGCAATTGACAGGAGCCAGACAGATATTAGATTCTTAACGTTACCTATAAATCACACATTGCACGCTGGAATCATAAACGACCCAAGTAGATTAATGTCCCAAACATGGGATATACGATTCTGCCAGGGACAAGAAGGCTGAGAAAATACCTTTTTTTGTCCTCACCTCAGTTCGTCTTCGGGTATTTTCGTTATTTACGTCGGTAGGTGCGAGTGCGAATAAGAGAGCACGCTTGAGCCGAACGCCAACGCGAGGAACTAGCGCTATTAGCTTCATGTTATCAGAACCGGAAACTTTAACGCGTTAAACGCCACGCCGGTCCCTAGGGACCGGCGCTAGACTTTCCGTTCAGGCCTCGCCAGTCCGTACGGACCGGTAGGGATAGACTGATAGATTTCTATTTATCGAAGGCAACAGAAATCTGCAGCCATTTTGCTGTTTGTGTTATTAACATATGTAAGAGTATACAAACACTTTATTTTAGATTGTAATTTAAATTACAAAAATCTAAGCCTATGATGTAATAAATTACGGTTACTTACGGGACGACCTTACGATCCATTTAGGCTTCTTTTTCCAATGGATAAAAACGAAGTAGACAGGTATACCAGATAAGATAATGACCACCCCGACACCCACTTCCCAGGGTGATACATAACAAGGAACCGTTACCAAGAACGCGCAGATAATGAAAAATATGATTGGCAACACGATTGAGACCTGTGAACAATTTAAAAAAAATGTATTTATTGTACCGCACAGTATAGATTTCTCGTTAAAATTAAAAATTAAGCATTTGACGGTGAATCATTGTATTACGAATAACTTAATTATTATTTACTCTACATTTATATTTTTATACACTGTAGTTTATTACCTCCCACGTTCCGCAGCGCCATAAATTGGTAAAATCTGCAGTCTGTACTAATAAATAATTATAATTAAATTACGAGTACCTCTGCCAATAAAAATTCGCAAACATAACATACTTTAGTAATTGTTGTTAGGATAATAAAAGAAAGAACTCAACGCATTCGCGAACTTTAACGATTGTGCTATTCGGCACGTAATTTAATCGAATTTGTACAATGCAATATTACGCGACAGACCGAGCTGTTCACAATACAACGGAAGAACACAGAAGAAGGCGGAAGGTTCTCGATATCCGCTCTATATATATAATACGCGTTACGATGCGCGTTTGTTTACGCACCATCCATCAATCGACCTATTAATCGATACAGTCATTTTTGGGGATCCTTAATGACCAAGTTGGTAATACAGTTTCCCGCTATGGATATCACTTTAGACTATTTCCTAACAGGAATAAACAATTGATCTGAATATCAACGTCTTTCTGTTTGGTATGATATTTAAGATTATAAATCGCATACAACTTTCTTCATGTTTTTGTTGTAATTATTTCTGAAATTGTTAGAGTCTGAGGAACTAATTTTTTAGAACATCGTATTTACTACAAGTGGAAACAATAATTATGAGCATCTACAAGAATCATCTTTCATGTCCGATTGTTTAATTATATTGGGTTAACAAGAAAGTAATTTCGGTTTTCACAAATTGGTGGCGTTATGTTTGGTTTCAATGACGTCTGTTAAAGATATGAATTTTTCCTTTTAGCATTTGATGACTGTAACTACCAACTTACTTTTGAACCAAACTGTGCGTAATTTTGTATACAATTGTTGGTTCAGTGTCAAGTTAACACTTTACTGACCGGTCCTATCCTACGAGCCTGCAAGTGTATCCCTGCACAGACAAGGGAAAGGAGTAGACCAATCATCCAATGTATTTTTGTGTTTCACGCTAGGGGCGGGGGTTCTAGAGCCCCCTTACCATTCCGTGTCACATCCTATCATATGAGTGCAGACGAGATATAGGATAGACCTATCATGCAATGTTTTTTCGTGATCCACTTTTGTGGGGTCACGTAACCCCATTAGCATTTTCGTGTCACATCCTGTATTACCAACTGGAACTAACGTCTGCTGACAGCGTTGTTAGTGTTAGGAATTAAAATTAAAAATAGCTATATATAGTCACTGCAGTCTCGCGAATACAATAGAATATTGTTTTCTAAAATACTTCAACGATTTCAAATACTAATTTCGATTATGATTAATTAAACTTTGTGATGGGTATAAATAATAAATCAATGAAACTGTAAGTACAATAAAGAATATGTTTAACAGCAAAATTCGAAATCTAGTAAACAGCCAAATATTAATATGTACTTTATAAATGTAATGTATACACGAATAATTTCATTGTTTAGAACCGTATTGTTATTGTTATAGGATGATATAAGTTTGTTCTTATTATTGAGTAACTACATTGCTTTCAACAATAAGAAAAGAAATAAATAAGATTTCGTTATATGAATCATATGTGGATTATATAACAAGTGGTTTTTATGAAAATTTTCAGGAACATTGCAAAACAATTATTTGAATAACTTACTAAAAACTGCAAAGCCAAGCTTTGGACGTAACTTGATTTTATATAAATTAGCCTCTTATCAGTAGATATTTGAAACTTCAACACAAATTGTGACTATATTTGTTAACAATAAATAAAAAAATTCGTTTTGACATCACCTACAACAACATGTAATACAAAATACTCAGTGGCATTTAAAAAATTAATGTGACCATAATTTATAGATGACTGAGTATCGATTAACTTTTGTTGCAAACATTTTTCTGCCAGATTATCCGAAATGTTCAAAACATACCCAGACGCCTTTTTTGGGGTCATTGATGATGGGCCCAACAGAGTTGGGCATTATTTAGATAAAAAATTATTTACATAACGATTCGAATAAAAGATACTTTATCTTTGTTCGTTATACGAAGGTTCGAATAAAAAAAGTATCTTTATTCGACGAGAATCGAATAAATAATTTTATTGGACAAGAATTTATCTGACGAGTAGAGATAATTTTTTTATTCGAAGCGGATTAATTCAAACTTCGAATAATTTTTTCATCTGTTCCGGATTGTCACATGTTGGTGATGTCGATTTATCGACAGAGGTCGCTTTCACATTAATTTTTATTATACGCTTGGATGTGCGTTTTTTGGTATGTATGTATGGTACATATGTCCGCATGGCGCCCTTAAGGGGTCGGTCTCCGTAGATTCGCGGTAAGATAGAGTGACTACATTACCGTCAAAAAATGGTTTTACGTGCTTCAAGTTTTCGTCCTTAAATAAGAATATTTTGTCGCTGGTAAAGGGCTCATTCGAAGGAGGCAGGTTCGATCTAGGAATTCGAAAGAGGCAAATGCGCGCTGGTCAAGAGCTGCCGAGATTATGCAGAAATTTCGTAATATAAGCGTTCGTAGTAGAGTTTTCTGAATGATGTTGAGCCACAGATCTCCAGCTACAGATTAAACTATAATTTGTCTTGATTCTGTTGCAAAATAAAGGCGAAAACTTGAAGCATGTTTCGGCGTGGCTTTCTACACCAGCCTTACGGGAGAATGTGTCGCTCGGCAAAAGTTATTCGATGATTTATTCGAAACCTTCAAATAAAAAATACGGATAAAAGATGTAAAAATTATTCGAAGTTTGAATAAATCTGCTTTGAATAACAAATATACATTTTTCTATCTTTTACTCGTTATTCGACATTTTTATTTAGATAAATATTTTGCCCAACTCTGCCATAAGAAACCTATGGCACACCAAAATGACTGGCATTCAAACGGAGAGAATATCTGTCTCCGATATAATGTTGCACGGAGAAGCGGACAGTGAAACTCGAGAACCGTCGTCGCCAAGGAGTGGGCTACACATTGTCGGCTATATCGGTGTGAGACCGGAAGAGCAATCCAATTACAAGACTTCTTTATTTTTCGTTATTTTTGTATGAAACTTTTACCAACATATTCGTGGCATTTTTCTGATTAAAAGGAAACGAAATATGATATAAAAAATATAAAATGTAGAGAAACAATACTGTAAGGTATAAAAAATAGCAAACAATACAATTATAATTAAAACTTAAAATGACTTAGATACTTTTCAAAACTTTTTTATTTAAATTAGCAATAAAAATATAAAATATGCGTTTTGTAGATCTATATTAGTAATACACATATTGCAAATTTCATCGAAATCGGTTGACGCAGATAAAAACGACGCACATCGAAACATGTTAGAATCTATGGATTTTTAGCAGAAATTGACCAAAAGTCGTGAAAAACTACGATTTTCAACACTTTTAACTATTTGTAGTTCGTGTGTATATTAATCGATTTCAATGAAAGATTCAGCATGTGTATAACTAACATAGATCTACAAGAAGCATATTTTAAATTTTCATTATAGGCTTAAATACAAAAGTTTTGGAAAGTGCCTTTTTTGTTTGCTCTTATAATTCCTAGCAATCGTAACTTTTTCAAAATCTTTTTGCACGTCATTCGGTAAACCAATTCTTGTAATTGCTCAAAAAAAGTCAGGTCATTTGGTACAATTTAAAAAGTGTAAAAGAAACACCTTGCGCTATAAAGGTCGCTTCACACAAGATAGGCAAGATGCCGAAGTTGTTTGATCGCCTAGATTCAAGAACAGGGATTAGAAATTTGCCGGTCGAAGAATGGTCTTCGTCCCAAAGATCTTTTCCGACGTCGTTGGGGGCATAACTTTGAACGTCTTATTGCTTGCAGATGGCCTTTCGAGAGTATGTTGACAGTTCCCCGCTGTGCATAGTACAAAAAAAAGTTTTTAGGGGCTTCTCAGCTCCTTAGGTAAAGTCACTTGGTGAAATAGCATTACACATATTGTAAAAAAGAGAATGGTAGTTATTTTTTTTTTTTTTTTTAAGGAAATATCCATATTAGGAAGGGGATCATTCCATGTGAATTAAATTATTTTTTTGGGACTATGTTACGAATTTTGATGAAAATGAAATATGTTGTAGTCCGAGCAAAAATGGAAGGAGGAGGGAAGTTGAGCCATCATTTTGTAATCTTTGAAATTGTTTACAAGATACACACCATCAAAGCTTGCTATTTTGGATGGGTTTTACGAAAACTGCCTACACAACACAATTTATGTCACAGTTATTAGTAAACATAAAAACATTTTCTTTTTTTAATCATCATCGCAAAAGACTGTGCTTTTAAAATAATTTATCATTTTGTATTCGAATGTGATTTCTTAATGCAAAATATTATTAATATATTTGTTTTCTAAATTTTACCACCGGTTTAAGTGTTAAAAAATTTGAAAAAATATGGCCATTATGATTCGTGCTGTTCGCAATTCCGTTTTTTAATTCGCGGAGCCTCAAAACTATTGTCAGAATGGCTAATTACCGATAGTTGTCCTGGATTCTCGCATCTTGGTGATACCGAGTTATCGGCAGAGGTCGCTTACATATTTTTTTATCTTACGCTTGGGTGTGCGTTCTTTTGTCTGCCTGTAGGTTATGTCCCCATGGCGACAACGAAATGCTTGGTTTAACACGCGCTTCTGCTAATATCATAATATGTAGTAACATTTAGCTTTTACATTAAACAACAATTATATCAAATGCTTGTGTGGAGTCTTCCCTAAAACCTCAACAATTATTTATTAAACTATTTGTTATAATTATAAAAAGCTTTTATAAAAACTTGTTATGAAAGATTTTTCTAAAAGAAGCATTTTTAAAAACTAACGAATTTAAAACGAAATTAACAATAAATAAATGTTATTCGCTATTCGACTCATTCTCAGTACTTTGAATGTGATCCCCATTCAGGTTTTTCTAAACAACCTCAATTATCTTTACATATTTATTACTTTTCCTATAGGTATGAAACATATAGTAAAAACAAATTAAGAATAAATAAAAATGATTTACATATAATTATTGCAAAATTGTATATATAATTGTATATATTTCATATCGTGATATACACGAATATTGAATTTTTTCAAAAAATTCCGCACTGTGACTGCGTCCGTATCCGCAGAGATGTCTGACGCTCCCTATTCTTGTATGTGGGCTGTCTGTGGCCCATACGCTCCAGCATAGGCATCTCTGGGGTGTAGAGAGGGATAAACGGTTCTGGAGTTCTGTTACCAAATGACACAATTTTCGGCAATTGGGCTTTGTTACGAGCACCTCGAGCGCCTCTCAAGTGGCCTCCGTATACGTTCAGTCCTTATGACGATTTTAGGCGCCCAAACAACTTTGGCATCTAGCCTGTCTTGTGTAGGGCCACCTTCACGTGTACACGCATATATGCAATTGTCATTGCAATTGGTTTGCCTTTACTTCTGCACCGATCGTTGAAGAGGAAACACGTATTCTTTTACAGTCTTCGATAAAGCAGCCTGTGTTCAAAATATTCTAAAAAATGTAATTGTTTTGACAACCCTGTAATAAAATAGCGGCGTCCGCACCGTCCGGGGATCATATTCTTCATTGCATACTTTTTCATTTTCATGCGGGATTGAATGCAACGTTAACAACAAAGAAAATTTGCGATGTTAACGGAGATGCATTGAAGGTCAGGTGTCAACGTTGGTTCAGAAGGTTTGCTGCCGGTGATTATGATCTGTCTGACAGGCCACGGAGTGGACGACCAATCGAATTTTATAATGACACCCTAAAATCTCTAGTGGAAGCAGGTCTAAAATTAACTATACAAGAATTATCGAGAAGCCTTGGGTTCATATAGTCTTCTACACAAAGGCACCTACACGAAATGGGAAAGGCATATAGGCAAGGACTATGGCTACCGTATCAATTATCTGAGATCAACAAAAATATTCGTCGATCAATTTGCACTTCATTGCTATCCAGATTTCACAGAGATCCATTTCTTAGCAGAATCTTTATCGGAGATGAAAAATGGATTCTTTATGATAACATAAAGCGTCTCAACCAATGGCTTTTTGCAAATTAAACCGCAATATCAACCCCTAAACCTAGCTTATCACTTAGAAAGGTGTTACTGTGCATTTGGTGGGACCGTCGTAGCATAATTCACTTTGAGTTGTTGAAACCTGGAAAAGCAATTACTGCTGAGTTGTATTGTCAGCAATTACAACGGCTGTATTCAGAACTATTAAAAAAAGGTCATCTTTAGTCCACAAACAATGCCCGGCGCAATACAACGAAACTCACTCAGGAAAAAAATCAAAGAATTATAATGGAAAGTTTTATCGCACTCTCCGTACTCATCGGATATTGCTCCCTCTGACTATTATCTTTTCAGATCTCTGGAGCATTATTTAAGAAATAAAACATTCACTTCTGTAGAAGATGTAAGGAGGCACCTTGGGTCATATTTCGCTTCACGAACCCTGGATTTCTATAAGAGGGGGATTGAAAATTTGCAGGAAAGATGGCAAACTGTCCTTGATAATGATGGAGATTATATAATAAATTAAGAAATTGAAACTTGAATGTACTACAAAGTTTGTTTTAGATTTCAAAGTAATTGATTACTTATGGGTCCCCCTAATATATAAAAACCACGGACGGCCAGTTCTTCGTTTCGAATCATCCGTTTTGGAAGAATCAGTTAACATTCACACTCGACAGAGAACAGTCAATAAAGCATTTCTACATTACACGTTTCAATCTCCTGAACGTTTCACTCTCCAAAAGATTACACTGTTTTAAAATTGCGTTCGAATACTTTCGTGAATTTGGGTACATATTGTGACGTTACAAATTTTGCGACGAGGAACTACCGTATCGATCGTAGATTTACGAGAAAAGTCATGTGCACATATATTTAGAAAATGGAGCCACTGCACACGGGCAACCTGAAGGCGACGACGCGAGACGAAGGCCCCTGTCACACACCAGACATTCCCTTTTGCGGCTCTGCCGCCATCTCATCCAGCCACTTGAAATGGGGCCTCGGCGAAGGTGGTACAGTCGCATCATGGGGACGTTTCGGACCTCCCGCGGCTGCGAAATGCGGTCGTGATTATTTTTTGCGTATGGTTCGGGGCCCGTGCGTAGAGCGCCCCATTACGAAAAGTCGGAACTAAGGCTTCGAGCAGGGGAAACGAGGACCCGCTCGTCGCGTTACCGTCAACCTAGGGATCACTGTCGTGATAGCCGCCGTTTCTAACGATTCGTCGCGTACCGTAGACTGTTAACTTTCGGCTCGCGACCGTTTTATCGTTACCGTATCGTAGTGTAGTTCTACTGTCTCGTTTCGGCGCAGTTTCCGTCGAAGACCAGTGGACCCATGCGAACATCTCCTTAGGAAACGGCGGAAACGATAAGTCCTCGCAGTGGTCCTCTCTCTTCATTAACCATTTTCGCGAGTTGGTTCAGAGATTTTCGAGGGAGAACGTCACATGCGCCCGTCGTCGACCTCGCACCCTCGCGGTCCTGCAAGCTCGCGTATCGTTCGTCGTACGCGTCAATATCCCGTTTCGTTCTCTATATTTCGCGTGCCGGGGAAGTCTACGCCTCGTGCAATTCGCTCACGCCTGAACAGTCGACGTGTTAAGCTTTACAGCAGTTTCACGTCAGAATAGAATTCGGAAGTCTTCCTTGAAGGAGTCGCGGTCGTAGGGAATGTAGTCGATCCCGTCCTTTTCGCGTTTCGCGTTGCGAACTCCGCCACGCAGAAAATATTGTATCACCTGTGTCCGACGCCGATCTCGCGCATTCGCAGCCTCGCGAGCTCGCGTATCGTTCATCGAACGCATTAACGTCTGTATCGTTTCGGGAACTATCGCGATAGTCTATTTAAAATGAGGCTATACTAGCGTTTGTCAAGGAACGTTACCTTGCGAGGATTGCTGGGGACGCCACGGAAAAGTTGGTCAGAATCTTGAGTTGTAGGAGAAAAGTCTATCCGAAACGCAACACCTGACAGAACGGATAAATATATCGAAGAAGTGTTTTTGCCGCAGTCCTTACTAAGCTATCGTATACATTACCGAGACAATCGGCGTAAGTCATAAACACGGGCAACAGACCGTAACTAGGGGTGTGAGCCTCGGGTCAAGTCGGGCAATGATCGGGTCGGCTCGGGTTGGGATCCCGAAAGTTTGTAAACTTCGGATACCCGCGATTTCATTACCCGAACTTAAAGTTGTACTTATATATGTAAGTATAATGCTGTTTTATGATTTTTCAGTCCAATCTTTTATTTTCAATGCCAGGTTCAGAATGATTTTCGTATTTCCCGTGTAATCGGTTCTCGAATTTCGTGACGAAAAGAAATAATTTCGAATACGTTATGTGAAATAACAGAATTTTATTTTAAATTCGCGTGTTTTCCTATACAAGATTTGTTCTCGTCGCTGTGGCAATATTTCCAGCGTCAGAAAACAATCGTTCGCTGGATACTTGCTGTTTCTGCAGTCATCGGTTGTAATAATATTTCGATTTGTAGTAAACACTGTTTCCTAAACAGTGCTCTTATACGAACAGTGTGCGAACGAAGAGTTCCTGTCTTGTAAGAACAGTGTTTACTAGAAACAGAAACGTCTCGATATATTCACTAGTCTTGAAGAAGTCGAACAGTGTGAACATATTTTGTATAAACTGTTCAAATTAAGCAAAGTATGCTAAAGTATGTCGCATGTCAATGAAGCTTTTGTTGTCGATAGTGCAGTAGTGCAGGATGACAGTGATAGTCTACTACGACAACATCGTAATAGAAGTTTCGCGTGGCAACATTTCAAAAAAATTAGTCGGTCTAAAACCCAATGTCTATGGTGTATGCGAGAATTTCGTGTTAAATATAGCAATAGTAGTAGTCTTACGCGACATTTGAGGTCCAAACATATCGAAGTAATCGATGCAGCTGTAATAAATCGACGAAACGATAGTACAGTAAATTATCGTTATACGTCAGTGCCAATCTCAAGTTTCCAAGTCAGTGGGACACCTCACACGCGGTGAGTGGCCGAATCTCGAGAGCCGTCACGGCCATAACATTGTCGGCCATATCGGTGTGAGACCAGAAGACCACTACTAATCCAATTACAGAACTCCTTTATTTTTCGTTATTTTTTTATGAAATTATTGCCAACATATTCGTGGCATTTTTCTGATTAAAATGAAACCAAATGTGATATAATTCCGATGATATTTATGAAATATAGCCCGAAATTAACCCCGCGAAATCGAGACTCGAAAAAATACGTGAAAAGTCGTCCGGCCGGCACCTCTGCTGCCGTACCACGCGACATGTACCGGGAAATGCCTGTCTCTGAGATGATGCGAAGGTGGCGGATAAAGTTCGCGGGGGCACCCGGGGAGGACTCAGCAGCTTTCCTGGACAGCCTCGTCGAATCAACGCCGTTATTGTAACATCGCGGACGTTCATCTTCGATCTCCGCTGCTTGCCGGAAAGCTTCGAAGGCGTTGCATTGTATTGGTACCAAACAGCGGAACCCGGATGGTCAACCTGGGACGAATCTACGAATGCACGTAGGAAATTTTTTCTGGGACCCGGACTAGCATGAAGCATTAGAGCGAAATATAAAGGACCGGTTTCAAGGGGGAAATGAATCCCTACGGGATAATATCGTGTATATAAACGCTATGTTCAATTGACTGCGACCACCGTGGACGGTAGACAAACAAATTCAGAAAGTTTATTGGTGCGCGAAAACGCCCGTACGAAATGCGATTGCGCTAAATACAATTAAAACGTTTAAACAATTAGAGGAAGAACTATTAGAAGTTGACAGACAAACGGACGAAACGCGTAAACGTAATCGGGAACCGACAGAGATGGCGAGCACCGGTTTCGCGTATGATCTGAACCGCTATCTACGACAAAAACAGCACGGGAAGAGTAAGACGGGATATTACGAATACGTAAACGCGATAGGCACCCTGAGCAGCGGGGAAAGTGAAGATTCTATCGAACAAGTTACCACCCCCGCACCCTCCCGTAGAGACCATCGAACCGCTTCGGGAAATCGGGATACTCGAGAGCCGAGCGTGAAAAAGTTTTCACGCTGCCGGACGGAGTGGAACCGAACCTTCCCGAGCGGAGTCAAAGCTGCTGCTACAGCGAGACGTAACGGCGAGCCGATCGGAACTGATTGTAATCGACGACAGCCAACGCGTACCGCCGCGCGCTAGACAACGCACGAGCGGAAACCGGATAATTGAATGCCGGGAAGAGCCGAGATTGCACTGTTTCCGATGCAGGGCCGCGGGAGTAATGTTAAAGAAGTGCAATAGGACGGCGGGAAACTGGGGGAGAAGTCGCTCGTTGGGACCGGAGAGACTTCACCCGAACTGATAGCAGCTCGTATAATAACAATCGAGATAAAAGGATGCCGCCGCTTCTAACGGTAGAAGCTTATATCAGTTCGTTACCGGTTCGCGCATTGATAGATTCGGATTCAACGATAACGTTTGTGAGTCGGGACATAATAATATGCGCCGAGACCGGTCTAATAAAAATAAAGAGCAAGGATGTAATAGCGTCATTAGGGATTGTTGCCGAATATCATTGGGCAATATGGTATTTCGCGGATCGACTGGAAGAAAAATTTCCATTTGGTGACACTCCCCACCTTGCCTCCGTATGCTGTGGCCTGCAAATATTAACAGATGCCGAAAAAGCGCGATTACACAAATTCCTCCAGACCACGTTACCGGAATTCTAAAGTATAACGGCCGTTACATACTTGATCAGTCACAGAATTGACGTTGGCGGCCACCCGCCTATAAAGCAACGATATTATGCCGTCTCACCTAAAGTTCAGGAGGCCCTTTATAAGGAAGTGGATACTTTATTGGCAGATGGCATAATAGAACCGTCGCGGAGTGGCTGGTCAAGCCCAATAGTAATGCTAAAGAAACCGAATGGCACCTATCGATTTTGTTGGATTTTAGAAAAGTTAACGAAGTCTCGAGAAAAGATACATTCCCGCTACCGCTTATGACCCAAATATTAGACAAATTGCGAGCCGCGAAATATATTTCGATCCTTGATCTTAGTCAGGCGTATTTTCAAATTCCGCTAGAACCAGAAAGCAGCGAAATTACGGCGTTCACAGTGCTGGGAAAGGGCCTCTTTCACTTCTGTCGCATGCCTATGTCCAAAATCGTTTTGTAATACCTATTGGGTGATTCTTATACACTTTATCATCCTAAAACCAAATCTGAAAGCAGAATTGCTCCATCACGCAACGTTTTCGAAAAATTTTGCTTTTTGTAAAAATGCCGGATTTTGATACAAAATGACGTGTTACGCAAAAACTATACACGCGAGAAAGTTCAAATTTGAGTCGGGAGATAGAGGGAACTCTCCTCTACATATACATGTAGCCAATTATATTTTTATGTACTTCCTAATAGTTGTAAATGGTTGTTAAAATTTGAAAATGTGCCGACGCGGGTACTTTGTACGCTTTATTTTTGTATTTATGTGAAAAATCCTTTATCCAGCAGGAATTTACTATACAGGAATGCATTCTACAGACATTTCTGGTAAAGAGAGCATTCACGAAAAGTATTTGGCTCACGACTCACGAGTACTTTTAACGCCTCGCCAGGGCCATCGCAATGCATAGTCGACGTTGGTACTACTCAAGTATGTCTGCTTACTATGCTTAATTATTTATATTTTTTTTTCTTTTTGTTTGTTTCCGCTTTGCTTGATGGATGGAAGAATTTTTCACATAAATACAAAAGTAGAACGTACAAAGTACCCGCGTCGGCACATTTTCAAGCTTTAACAAACATTTACAACTATAAGGAAGTGCGCCACCTGGCCTGTGACTGTCGTCGGTACGGTCCGGTCTTCTTTGGGGGGGGGGGGCAAAATTGCCGAAATTTCCCCGCGTTAATAACGGAAGACCGAGCCGCCCTCTGGCAGTACCGATGCAAGGGAATAGTTGCGAGCGCTGTCCCTGAGACAGTTTGGACAGAGTGAGCGCCGAATTAAGGTCGACCCAAACAAGGCCGGGAAGAGACCGGGCACGTTTGGACGCTAGATTCAAAACCAGGGTGTAGGGTTTGAGTCGACGGAGCTACAGTGTTCTCGACTATATTTCTGCTCGCCCCGGTTGGGTCGTTATCTCGAGCGTTTGATCATTTCCAGATGGCCTTTCGGGAGCGCGTTGCCAGTTCCCTGCTTTGCATGGCACAAAAAAAGAAATATTTTTAGGGCCTTCACGGTTCCTTAGGTAAACTATCGGTATATCCCTTTGCAATACCATGGAAATAGGAAACCTTCCTGCCTCTTGGTGAAACATCATACATCCTTGTATTGTATGTAAATTATACATACATATATTGTAAGAACGAGAATAGTTGTTATTTTTTTTTTAAGGAAATATCCACATTAGGAAGGGGATCATTCTATGTGAATTCGATCATTTTTTGGGGACTATGTCTCGAATTTTTATGACATTGAAGTATGTTGTGGTCTAAGAGAAAGTGGGAGGCGGGGGTTGAGCCGGGTTATCACAAAAGACTGCTGTTCTAAAATAATTTATTTTTTCTTTGGTGAATGTCATTTCTTAATTAAAAAATGTTAGAAATATCTTTGTTTTGCAAATTTTACCACTGGTTCACGTGTGAAAAAATTTGAATAAATATGGCTGTATTTTACGTTTCTTCATCTTTTTCTTTGAAATTTCGTTTTGTAATTTGCGGAGCCGCAAAACTATTTATTGTACTATTCATTATTTCATTATATTGGATATTCTTTAGACATTCTAAAGTAAGAGTCGCTTATCCATAATGATCTAAAAATGGTTAGATGGAAGGTTCCCTGGCAGGAATGCGGTGACGTATCTATCTCGTCCAATGAGACGAGGCAGTAGACGTAAACATAGCCAGTCGAGTGGGACAGAGTGGAAGGGGTAGGCCTCGTTTCACACGCATTTTCGGCTGCAGACCAAATATTGACTACCATGTAGCGGGTAAC
>CM052132.1:1061334-1075510 GCA_028454255.1 Halictus ligatus
GAAAAAATATTTTTACATATATGTATCTTGAAAACTGTTCAGAATAGAATAAATGTGCAAAGTATGTACATTGTGTCAATTTACGTAATTCTTTAATCTTCAATTGTTCAAAAGATACCTGCCGAAATGGACTTCCTACACCCAAAAATGGAGGATGTTTTCACTACTTCAGAATGAATATTCGTTGTGAACAAGGATAACATATGTCCGGTTTAAACGTATACAGCCTTACATATACATATATGTATCGAATTCTTGTCAACTTCCCTTACGAAAAATCTAATTAACAATTCGGATTGTAGAAGTCCTGTTGTCAGAATCTTCAGGATTTTCCGAATTTCCCTCATCTTTCTTTCATACTCCAGAGTCTAAATAGATACTCTGAAAATGTTTTCAAAGCAAGGAAAATCCAGGTAAATACAGAAGTGACTCGATCTTCAGAAATTTATCTGTATTTACAATTTTCTCTTGATCTCAGACGGCAGCTCGTGAGATAAGCGATAACAGTGTTATTGATTGACATATGTGTAGTACACCAACAATGATAATACTTACGTTTATTATAAGCAGTATCTGTAAAATGTTCAACCAGATTGATTGTTGTTGGGGTCACGTGCATGCCCAGCCGGGCGAGACCAAACGCGCACGAGCTGGCGCCAGTAGTTGGAACATGGCGACAACAAGACTGGGCCTGTCACATGCACGCGCTATTATTAATAACTTTTTGTGCTATATGTAGGGTAATATCTCGAACAATGAATGTAATATTCGTTACCGAGTACTGAAGTGTGTCATTGGAGAACCCCGAAACTTCACATCTTTAACACTGGCGTTGAGGAATTTCGAAAAAACTTGTTTCGTCGGTTAACAACGTGTTCAAAACGCGGCAATGGCGAATCAAGAGGACCGAATCAAGGCTTTCACAGCAGCCGTACAAAGGCTCCTCGAGCTTTAGCTCTACAAGGAGAAGGCAGAGGCACGGCCATCCACATTATCGAGTACACAGTCGGTGACTGATCTGTACAATCAGCTAAGCATTCACGTGGAAAGGTACACGTGCGGGTCCGGAGACGAAGTGAAGCCATTTGCAAACTGGCTGCTTCGATAAGAGTAAACCCTCGTCACGGGAGATCTCTGCTGGCAGAGATGCAAACCCGTTTGGTGTTGGACAAGCTGGGCCAAATCGAATTCTATAGACTCATGGACCACGTCAAGCCAACAGATCCGTCGAAAATGTTGCAAAAGGTCTTGCTCGACACGTTAAAGGTATTCTTTCATGACAAGGTGCACCTGACGCGAAGATGCATAGAAGTCCTAAATCATCGTTACGACCGGTAAGTGCCAATCACCGAACACATCGATAAAATCAACCGCCACGCAGCAGAGTTGAACAGGGCAAAACTGTCTGATGACGGCTTATCCCTTTCGTTAGGGGTGCCGACAATAGTCGGCGGCCATGGGACGACCTGCGTGTACGGGTGCCGACTAAAGTCGGCGGCCGTAAGATGACTTGTGTGTACGGATGCCGACGAAAGTTGGCTGCTGCGACGACTTGTGTGTACGAATGCCGACCATCGTCGGCGTTCGCGAGACAACCTGTGTGTATGGGTGCCGACTATAATCGGTACAAAGTGTACATACAAGACAATCAGAAAGTGGCATTGAAAGACGTAAGTCCGAACATCGAAAACTACCGACATGCAAAGTGTACACACTTCGCGACACGGTGCGGTGCCCCGTTCAGTGACGACAGTGGAGCGGGCTACCGTAAGGAAAGGGTTAAAGACACTTTTGCTGCAGCAGTCTTTCTGTTTCTCCCAAGAAAACAAACTGTTGAAGAAGATTGCTCTGCTGGTGATCGAAAAGGACCAAAACGCGACGATAAAGGATATAGTCGCCGAGCTCGAGGCTCATCTGCTGAGTTGTACGCTCTGTGATTGGCTCACACGCACGCCAAGTAGTAGCAACACCATTGTATAGATGGCGCCCACAATGGACCCCCGAGTTATCTACGTCTAATACCTATACGTGGTTGATGGCTGTTACAACAAACCGTTACCGTTGCCGTTTGTCTTCCGCTCTGTCAAGCACTAGAAAACTATTGTAACCTTCGTTCGAAATAAAGACGTCTGCTTACAATACGACACGGGTTCGGACAAACACCATTATCGCCAGAGACGTGTGAAACCGATTAGGTTCGCCGAAATTATCGACTACGAAAATCATGGAGCATGCCGACGGCGGAAAGCTCAATCTGATCGGCAGATTTCGTGGTCCGATCCGCGTGCTTGGTCGCAGCGCACAAGCCGACATCGATGTCGCAGCGCAAAACGATATAAATCTTTTCGGGTTAAACACAATCGATGATCTCGGGTTATGGTCAGTGCCGCTGAAAGATGGTCCATGCCAAAAACTCTGTTACGTGTGTCGAGTTACGAAACTCATCGGAAAGTGCTACAGTGAACGCTGCCTCGCAGCGCCCGGTGCCGGAAAATGTGAAAACGTCGTATATTGGCAACAAATTGTTGATCGAAGACATTCACCAAAGTTTTCCCAAGCTATTTTCGAACTAACTGGGCACGTGCACCGATTTGAGAGCAACATTCCGTCTCAAGGATAATCCACAACCTATACAGATTGTGTGTCGCTCCGTTCGCTACGCAATGGAGAAATTGCTCGAGGAAGAGCTCCAACGCCTGGAGTCTACAGAAATTATCGAACGAGTCGAGACATCAGGCTGATCATCTCCGATAGTCATCGTGAAGAAGCAGGACGGTCAAATCCGTGTTTGTGCGGACTATGCGACCGTCGTCAACCGTGCTCTGATGGACAACAGGCATCTTTTGCCAAACGTCGACAGCGTCATGTCAAAACTAAACGGAAGTTGTTTCTTCGGTATTTTGGATCTAAAAGACGCTTTTTTCCAGATCATGATCGCAGACGACCAAAGGGAAATCACAACGATCGTGACTCCGAAGGGTCTCTTTCGTTCTCTACGTTTGCCACTCGGTATTAAAACAGCATCAGCTACTTTCCAGCAGGCTATAGAATTCGCGCTCTCGGGTCTGGAGGGCGTAGCGGCCTATTTGGACGACGTCATCGTCTCAGGTCGTACCCGCGAGGAGCACAATCAGTGTCTGCGGACGATGCTACAGCGTAAGGAGGAAAGGGGTTGGAGACTTCATCAGGAGAAGTGTAGCTTCGGCCTAAAAAAAAATCAAATACCTGGGTCTCATCATAAATGCAACAGACATGTCATGCCATCGCAAACATGCCAAAGCCATCGAATGTCTCGGAAATCGGCAGAGCCTCCTCGGTATGGTAAACCACTATGGGAAGTTCCATCTGCATCAAATCAAACATCCACTGGCAGAGCTGACGGAAAGAACTGCCCATGGAAATGGCGCCGGAAACACGATACAGCAATGCAACAAATAAAACAGCTAATGTTCAGCCCTCTTCTATTGAAGCATTATGACCCTTCAAAGACACTTGTAATTGCTGCCGACGCGTGTTCCACAGGCTTTGGTGCGGTGTTGCTTCAGCGCGATGCCAGTGGCCGTGAGCGCGCCATCTATCACATGGCGTAGAGTCTCACGGACTCCCAGAGGAACTATTCGCAGCTGGAAAAAGAGGCATTGGCTCTCGTTACGGCAGTAGAGCGGTTCCACAAATACGTCTGGGGCAGACGATTCACCTTACAAACCGATCACAAGCCTCTCATGGCACTCTTTGGAACAAAAAACACTGGAAGTCTGAAGCCAACTATAGCGGCCCGTTGAAAAAGCTGGGCTTTGAGACTCCTCGGATACGACTTCCACATAGAATACATCCGCACACAAGATTTTGGTCAAGCGGATGCACTCTTGCGTCTCATCAAGAAATCCCGACGCGTCAATGTGAAGGAATTACAGATTGCGCGTGTTCGGGCCGTCGAAGTTAGAAAATTATCCATCGATTTCTTCGGCAAGTAACTTCGCCAAAATCTGAGGATAGCCACCACGGAAGATCCTCTCCTCAACAAGGTGTTTTAGGCAATTCGAGAAAACAAATGGCAGACGTTGCGGAGACCTGAGTACAGTCGACGATACTCTCATGTTGACTGCCAGAGTCGTCATCCCCCAGAGACATCCACCAATTATTCTTCGCGCCCTGTACAAAGGACACCCCGGAATCCGAAGAACGAAGCAGTTGGCTAGAGAGTTCACGTACTGGCCAACTATGAACAGAAAGACCAAGTACTGCGTACGCTAGTGAAACCCTTGCGCTCTCACGTAAAAAATGCCCAGAAAGGTACCTATGAAGCCATGGCCTACCCCGAAGAGGCAGATGGAGCGTGTACATCTCGACTATGCAGGACCCAGCGGGGGACGATACATCCTCATCGTCGTGGAGCCTTCTCTACATTTTTCGGTGTGGCTGTTACGCCGATAATTTCCGCGGAGCGCACCATGAAGCTGTGCCGCGAAATCGCCAGATACGGATCTCTGGACATCGTGGTCACTGACCACGGGACTCAATTCAGTACGCACATTTTCAAGGCATTCTGTACGAAGATTCAGTCAACGCACCCATTGTTACCCATAAACCATGCACATTCCAACGGCCAGGTTGAAAGGATGATCGACAAAATGAAAAGGCCATCGCACGGAATCCATCGGACTCAGAGAGGGAGCTATACAATTTCTTGTACAGTTATCGTTACAAACCCTCCTCTGCAGCTTCAGACGGGAAATCCCCCGCTGAATTGTTCTTAGGTCATCGGATGGACTCACCATTCACAAGATTGCTTCCCAACCATCGAGAGGAAGCACCGCCTCAATGCGACCACAAAAGCAATGAAACAACAGTTCGCCAAGCACCAGGGAGCACGTCCTCGATCACTAGCTGTGGGAGATCGAACCGCGGTTCTTATCCGCAAAGACAAACGGGAGCCGGGAACTATCACCAAGCAGCAGTCGAGAACCTGGATGACGGGGGAAAGCTCACCCGTTACATCGATCATATATAGAAGGGTGGAGATTCTGGTTCTGTAGTTTCAGGTCCCACTGAGGAAGATCAGGGTGAGTGAACATTCCATCAACGGTCAACTTCAGCAACTCGTCCAGAGACTGCGTCCCAAGTAGCCCCATCAACTCATCCATATACTGCGTCCCAAGTGTACCACCAACGTGTCCAGAGACTGCATTAGTGACAACTCCACCAACAAATGCTAGACACGAGGATACGCAACCGGCGGTCCAAATTCCAGTAGCTCCGGCTCCTCAGCCGACGCCGGCCAGACCAACACGAAACCGAGCGAGGCCAAGCAGACTACTCCTGGATCCCCATGCCAAGAATTACACCTAGTGGTAACCCACTAAAGAGTGAAGATGTTGGGGTCACGCGCATGCCCAGCCAGGCGCGGCCGAACGCGCACGAACGGGCACCAGTAGTTGGAATATGGCGACAACAAGCCGGGGGATGTCACATGCACGCGCTCTTATTAATAGCCTTTTGAGCTGTATGTAGAGTAATATCTTGAACAATAAATGTAGTATTCATTACCACGTACTAAAGTGTCTCACTGGAAAACTCCGAAACCTCACATCCTCAACAATTATAATAATTTATAAAGCATTTTATAAACGTAGAAATTTCTTCTTCTTTGATAGAACCGGCATAATTCGTTTTCAATCGATCACAAGGTGAAACATAATATAAATAGGGGTATTACGAGATGACAACGAACGTATAATAATTAACAAAACAGGATGTGTAAGTCTGCATCAATTGATATCTGTCTATCGAGAGCGATAAATAAAATTTTTAATGGTGTTAACTCCCTACACTATTATTTATTTTGTGGTTATAGTGATTAGATATTTTTCATCGTTCAATTTTCAAATTAAGTTTCAAAATTACTCAAGCAACCTAACATTCTCACAAATGGTCACAGATCCCCACTCCGAGCGTTAATGCCTCTTAACCCACCATTCATTCATACCCAGACTCACCTCCGCTTGTTCAAATCTTTACCATTTCACTCGCATATTATAATTACTGCTTAAGCACAAGTGTACATATCTATATAACATATTTCGTTAATTAAACAATTATTATCATAACCACTTCTCAATTCAATCCAATCCCCACCATACGTCGTATGAGATTTCATTAATTGCCGTTTCCGATATTCATATTTAATCTGTGTTTTTTCCATACGTCTGCAACCTACCAGTGGCTCGGTACACCTTCCGAGAAAACAGATTGTTTATTGAACTGAATCTGAGTTCTTATTCGTACGCCCGTAACTCATCGGTGGCCCTGTACACCTCCGAAAACCAGATTCTTCTATTGATACCATAGTTGTTTTAGTTCGCGTACATTGTTCTATCGAGAGATTTCTATATACGTTCTATGAATATATATAACTGCGGAAGCTCACCCGCGAGTACAGCCTAACAGCGGCAGGTCAGGGCCAATTCGTTAGGTTACTGGACGCGGAAGCGGTCCCAACGATCGCACACGTAACTAATTTCTCCGGGAAAGCGCGCGTCGTGATACTTTAAAAAATGGGAGAACAAACATGATCTTAAGTATAAATTAAACACAATTGCGACCTCGATCTCGACCTATAAGCCGGGCCTATCTTCCCTAGACATCTGTTTAGCAGATTCCAGGCTAACACTAAGAAACAACAATGCTGGGAATGCCAATACGCTGTCATACGACAGCGACCACCTGGCCGTAACGCTTGAATTCGAATTGCCCACCAGTATTCCACTACAGACCAAACCAATATAAAACTTAACTACAAAGCCACCAAATGGAAAAACTTCTTCAAACATCTCAACCAAATATACAAATCTACACAAATACCATCATAACTGAAGCCGTGCAGAAAGCAATATATATACATACCCCCCGATACAAAACTTCCGATAACGCCTCCAAATACATTGACCGAAAAATCACTAAACTTAAGAAAAACAAAAGATCCTTAACATCGCTCCTACACAACCTCTACCTAATGGACCCCACCTCCAAACTCACCCTGACAAAAATAGCCAAAACCACACACCACATATAACAAAGACATTATACGCAGCATTTAACACAACAATAAACAGCTACTGGACGAACGTAATAAAACAGATCGACCACAGAACCACAGACACATTTTTCCCAAAAATTAACGGAATATTCAGACGCAAACAACCAGCACCTATAGACACCATCCACATACAACAAAACGACAACACGATCCTTAACCGAAGTAAATGTAACACCACGACTCTCCAAAAGACAAACGATAGCTATATCGTCACCAACCCGACGGACATACTCAACGTAATAGGCTACTACGAAAAGATCAACTCAAAGAGACAAAATAATATGACTTACACACAGTTTAACAGCCAAAATGACGCCAAATGCCCAAACAGTACAGACGACACAATCTCACCCATCTGCAACCCCTATTCCATAGCAAGCATTCTCAAAAGACTCCCAAACAAAACCTCCGTTGGGACAGTCCGAATCCCCCAATCGCTCTCAAACATTTACCCGGAATAATAATAACACACCTAGCACCTAACACCTATACTATTCAACAACGCCATAAACATTAACTATTTCCCCAAACTCTGGAAAACAGCCAAAATACTCCCGATTGCAAAAAAAAAAAATCAAAAATTCCACAGACCGATCCAGCTACAGGCGAATTAGTCTAATAACAAGTCTAAGCGAAGTTTCTGAAGCCGTCATCAACGGCAAAATAACACAGTTCTGAGAAACCCACAACACCATCCTGGATTGTCAATTTGGCTTCAAGTACTGTCACTCCACAACCCATGCCATCGATAAATTCATCTCCGTCATCAATACAAAAATCAGTAACAACCAGCTAGTAGGCGCAGCCCTACTAGACCTTGAAAAGCTTTCAACTCGGTCTGGCTCAACGGACTCCTCTTCAAACTCCAAAAAAATGTTTCTCAAATGGCTCCTTTTCACGATCTGGGACATGATCACCAACAAAAGCTTCATCACCAGGGATGGCAAAACCTCCTCAAGAGTAGAATTCCGCATAGCTGAAAGACTCCAACAAGGCATACTGAACTCCCCCATCCTCTTTAATATTTATATCAGCGACCTCCTCAAAGCATTCGAATTTAACGAACCTAGTAAGGCAGCCCAGTGTTGGCATTCACAGATGACCTAGTTACCTACGTATCAAGTAACAGAGTAAACAAAGTACAATCAGAACTAGAAGCAATTGTCGAAAAGATTAACAAATACTAGAGCGCTTGGAATCTCAGACTAAATCCAACAAAATGTGAAACAATCCTATTCCACAGGACCAGACACCACGCTAAAAAAATCCTATAATACATTAAAAAAAAAAACAGTCAAGTATCTCGGTGTACACATAGCCTCTTCAGAGGTAACTTCCACGTAAACAACCAACTCAGCAAAGCATCCACAGCCTTCAAAACGAATAGTAGGCTATTTTATAACACACACCTCACCCAAAACGCCAAAAGAATACTTTACATGCTATTAGTTCGACCCATAATCATATACGCGGCCCCCATCTGGTGGAAACACCAATCACACCACAATGGAAAAAATTAGAATATCCGATCGGAAATACCTAAGAACTTGCAACAGACTATACAGAACTGACACCACACTATGGCAACATTATGTAAACAACAGAATCCTCTATAACACAGCCGACATCCCTAGAATCGACCTATTCACCATCAAACTAACCAGAGACTACTTCAGTAAACTATCACATATAAACATCGAAATAACCAAAAGCCTAACATAGCCTGACAAAGCAACCACTCTTAAACAACTAACCACGGGATACATCCCACCGCAAGCCTTCACCTTCTGTGATACAAAAGATCAAAATCCAAAACTAATCCAAGATCAAAAAAATACACCCATAATTTATCACTGGCGCCGCAACAAAGCGGATAAACGACTAGCGTCCTCAAGCAATGAATACACCACACACAGAGAAAGATTCAAATTCTCCGGCAATTATAATCGCCTCAACTTAAAAAGATATTGGTGGCTTACTAATAACAGCACCCATTTAGCGGTCCTCCCTAACCGTAGAGCCAATACACCCCACCAAAGTTATAACTAAGTGCAATCATTAAGCCATATTAGTATATAAGCACTCGCAATACAGTCAATAAGTACCCTTTGCCTAAGCCCGTTGTATATAGCCCTTAGCATTAAATTAGTATATCGACACCCTAGCTTAGACCTATTTATTCTAGTTAATGAGTTTCGTTTATAAGTTGCAAGACTGACTTTTGGGGTTTTAGCACTGTTCCCACGCGTGTTTTTCCCCAAATTGCAATAAGCAAGTAATTGCCAAAGACCAAGTACTTCTGTCCAAATCTTTTTTATATTATAATAAGGCTGATCTGTAATAATTAGACCGAATAAGATAGTATACATAAGAGCACTGCAAGCGTGCAATCTATTATGTAATAATTCCGAAGAAATAATGGTTATTTTTTGTTATGTTTATTTGCGGTACCACTAATATTAAGAGTATGTACATATAAAAACCAATAAACATATTTTTAAAAAAAAGCAATGGTTTCCGAGTGTGCGGAACCGCTGAAGAATTTTTGGACAAGCTTCGAATCTCGCCGAAGCCAATTTCCTTTTATTCGTTAATCACATGTTTTTTTTCGATTCCTAACAGTATAATTGTTGTTACACCATTATAAAAACATTTTTTAACTATGTTGAAACTATTTTAAATAATTTTTAGACAAATATTTTTGGAGTACTTCCGACCTCTAATAATTTACGGGCTGTATTACAGCTCTACTTAACATTTTTTATATGGAATAAGTACACCTAGTGTAGCTACTATGTATAATATACCAGTATAGCTACTATGAAGAGACGATTTTTTTTGCGTAACGTGTAAATAAGATTATTTTGTATGGTAACACAACATGTGCACCTGAGGTAACATTAGGAATACTCATGTTGTTAACAAATGTTTTTACAACGGCGTAAAAGCTCGTGCAGATCTAAACATTCGACGAAAATTGCGCCGAACGTCCCGTCGAACAACGAACGAAACGGAAAATCGATATTAATTTCGGCGAACCGAACGTCGCGTCGGAGGGCATGCCGATCGGCGGACGAGACGGAGATCGATATTAATTCGGTGACCAGCACACCGAACGGATCGCATTTGTGTAATTTCCAAAATTTCTTGCAAACTATGGAAGCTGCAGCAGCACATATTTACACTCGCTACTCGTTAACCGCGAAGGATAAACACAGAAAATCTAGAAGATGGTGGAAAACCAATTTATATACAGGAAGGATGCCGCGTATGTTTAACGACATACAAAGGGCCTAGCCGATTAAAGGTCAATGCATACCTAACAGGTCAGTCCGGCCGGCTCAACATTACAGCCCTGTTTTCGGTGCTAGCGTTTAGGAGCCGGCATCCGAGTCAGGCTTTGAAACAGAATTTCTTCTCTAGCCTCTCGGGCCTTTTCCAGATGACCTTTCGAGATCGTGTTGACAGTTCCCTGCTGTGCATGGCACAAAACGTGCTTTTAGGTGCTCCACAGCTCCTTAGGTAAACTATCCGTATCTCTCCTTTACAAAACCATGGGAATAGGAAACATTCCTGGTACTTTTGTAAGTGGTGACCGAGAGTCACCTCTCGAGTTGCTGCATCGACCCGAGTGGTGACTGACAGTCACCTCAAGTGATTTGCTTTGCTGCAATGCTATCCTAACATATCATAATCTATCCTTTTCCAACGGAAGATAAGATCGCTGCACAGTCGACCACTTTGTGGTCTGCCGGAACAACTTTATGGGACCCATAAACTCTCAGTCCACTCAAGAACAATGTCAAGCCGAATAGGTACTCTCATCCACAATACATCGAAAACCGCCCCGAGGCATCGTCTTATATCGAAAGAAAACCGTATTAGCATACAATACAATGCAATAGTGGCTCAAGAGCAAGAAAAGACTTACGAGGAAGATGAGGGACGGCATCGGCGTTAAGTTCTGCACGTTAATGAGAGCGATGGCAGCGGGCAAATGTCCATTCCTTGCCCCCACGAAGAACAATCGCGAGGACGCGAATATTGCTCCATTCAGGGCGCCAAAAGTTGAGCAAGCCACGAAAAATGGCATTATCCATGACATCACGCCGAGCAGCTTGTCGCCGAATGTCTATAGAACACATAATCCATGGTTATAGTATTTTGTATCAATAGAAGCATATTACAAGTACAACGGCGGACAAAAGAAAGTTTAAAATTGTAATTTCTATATATCAGTATTAATTTAACTATGGTACTAGATGGTTTCCCAAATGTTGATACATTCATCTAATCTAGAATAACCTCGCCATACTATATTTTCACATAATGCGTAAATAGTCCATTTTGTTTTGTATTATACTAATATGACTGCGAGTGCGGCCGCGTAGCTTAAATATAATTCTAGAATACAGATGGACTATAGTAGAAAACCGTAATCCATTTTTGAGAGAGAACTGCACGTATAACACGTGTACGTAGAACTGAACTTATCTGTCTACACGTCCAGCCAGTTCGAGGCTTGTCAAACGACTCACTTTTGTCCCCGTTGCATCGTCGTCTCCAAGACGACGCTGAAGAACATACGGTACAACGTATCGATAATAGAACATATCGACACTCGCAACAATATTAATGTTCGGTCTCAACCTTCGGCCGATCCGCGCTTCCAGTCGCGTTTTGAGAACAAGCGCATGGTGGTCGGTTCCCTGTTGGGGGAGCTCCTCCATTATGCGCCGCTGGTCGACAAAAGCAGAGAAGGCCTCGCACCGCTTCGGGATCGGAACGCGGAAGCCCTGGCCCAGCTCGCAAATTCAGCCCCACCGAGCAATGGGACTATCTCCTCGTCCAGATGGTCGTCCGCAATTTAGACCGGAAATCTCGACAGAAGTGGGAGCTCTTCCTCAGAGCGAGCTCGAAGAGTTCCTCGAGGCGCGCGTCCGTCCGCAATACCCCTCGCCGCCGACGAGTGATACGTCGATGAAGAGGGTCACTCGTTCACGAGCGAATACCCCCCACCCCCGACCGGTCCCACGCGGTCACGACTGCGAGGTCTGCGGAGGCCCGATACCCGAGCCTGTTCCGCTGCACAATCTTCCAGGGCATGTCCTCCGCACAGAAACGGGAATTCGTGCGAAACCGCGGTTGCTATTACAATTGCCCGAGTTCCGACCACTCCGCGGGTAGCTGCCCATCCGCGTCCCATTGCGCGCAATGCGGCGGTCCGCATCACTCGTCGCTGCACCAGGCCTCGTCAACTCCTGCGATGCACGAGACGCGGACAAACCGCGCGAAGGATAGGGAGACACGCGCGGTACGGGCAGTCCAGGACCAAGAGTCGGAGGCGACATTCGTCTCTGAGGACCTCGTCCAGTTCCTACGCCTGCCCAAACGGCCCGCGACGGTTACAGTTAAGAGCGCCGGAGACGCTTCGGTGGGCAGGGTGACCGCGCGTGAGCCTCAGAGTTCGAGGTGCAGTCGGGCTGCATTCACCTTCTGAATGAGCACGCTAGTTCTTCCGCGGATCACGTACTACGCCCCCCGCCTCGGGACGGATATCGCAACGTTCGCACACCTGCGCGACCTGACCCTCGTCGATCCAGACCTGAAACGGTCCCTTCTTGTTGACCTTCTCATCGAAGCGGATCACTACGATGACCCCATTCGCCCCGGACGGGTGAGAACCCCGATAGCCCAGGAGACTTCTTTAGGGTGGGTAATCTCTGGCCCAACGCGCCCGCGATACGATTTCCCCCGCACCATCGCGACATCGTTGCACTGTTGCATCGACGACTTGAAGCAGCAACTGCAGGCTTTTGGGAAATCGAGAAGGAGACCCCCTCTCCGTCCTCTCTGCCGACGAGGCCACGATCGCCAACGAGCCCGAGGACGACAGATCTACATACGCGACCACGATACCGACCTGTAGTGGCACCGTAGCGACCGAGATGCGACGCGCCGCATCGCGACGATCACGGCGGGCGGCTACGCCCCCCCCCCCCCGGACCGGTCAGCGAGGCCGAGGGGTTATTAAAGCGCTAGACGGCTGGCGGCGTAGACCCAACCACCTACGCCACATTTGTAAATAGTTAAGGAACATGTAAATATGTAACAAAACAAAAAATGTCATTGTAATGTATAAATTGTAATCGTTTAGACTAAAATTTGCGTCAGTGGAGCTGAGGCAGGTGGAATGTTCGGTCTCAACCTTCAGCCGAGCCCGATAACAAGCCGGGAGCATCGATCGAGCGACCGAAAGGACTGCCACGGTCCCAAACAAGCGAGCGATCCCGCCAAAACAGTCGCCCGCACCGGGCGAATTTGAACCCAAGGTCGCGCCGCGAAAAGACAGTTGCTGCCGAATCGTTCGGCAACGCGTACCCCGCGACAGCCTTACCCGCGCCAGGAAGGACCGGTGATATACCCCCCGAGCACCGACGCGCGATGAGTTGAGCTGTAACTCTCTTGAGAACCGAAGCGCGCCTTAAGGGCCCGGGTTGCCAAAAATAGAGTGACTACGTTACCGACAAAATATGGTTTTACGAGGATCAAGTGTTCGTCCTTAAAAAAGAATATTTTTTCGATGGTAAAGGGCTCATTCGAAAGAGGAAGGTTCAATCTAATGCGGGCTGGTCATGAGCTGACGAGATTATGCAGACATATAGAAATATAAGCGTTAGAAGTAGGTCAACAATTGACGATGCACGTGCCGTGGAATTCAAGCATTTTTATGCCATTGGATGAGTTTTCTGGTTGATGTCGAGACCAGCCCGCATTAGAAAATATCTCTAGCTACAAATTGAGCTATAATTTGTCTTGATTCTGTTGCGAAATAAAGGCGAGAACTTGATCCGCGTTTCGGCATGGCTTTCTAGCGTCAGAATTCTTGATATCGATAATATAGAGCAAAAAGTGTGACAAGTTTAGTTGCGCTGGAGCTGATCAAATGGAGCCTAAGTAGAAAGACTGTCGAAGTGGGATTGGAGGAAACTGCAAGCGTAGATTGTGGTTATGTTCGACCACAGACGAGGTGTAGGAGTAGACCAATCACCATATGGGGTTTCGTGTGTCACATGTAAA
>CM052132.1:1075610-1106046 GCA_028454255.1 Halictus ligatus
CATTTGAAGGTTAACATATTCTACAAGGTTGAATTTGTCTTTTTATTAACTATAATTTCACACTAACAGTTTCTCGTATTACTGAAAACAACGGTGATGTTTTCGGTGGAAGTCTTAGATGCCTCATCGTGTATATGTATGTATAATGTATATCATATTGATCTATTAAATTACGTTATGTTGTTATGTTGTATTGAAATTGTGAATCATGTAAGCTTATGTGTTATTTGAGCGTTAACATCAATTTTCAAGAAAATGATTCATTTTTTACCCATGATTCCTTTGAATAGTTTGTTCCTTTCGATGAGTAGAACACAAGAATTTTTACAAATCCTAAGATATAGAATCACTCTGTAACGGTTTTTACTCATAATTTCTTGACACCCTGTACCATAGATGCACAATGTTTTATAGACGAGTATATACTTTTGAAGATATCTGTTAAAACTCATACTTTTACAGTTTTGTTACCGGCGAAACCCTTAAGATCCAGCTTTGCCAGGTGGCCATGATCCGTCCCAGTGTGCGTGCCCTGTGCGTGTGCCTTGGTGTGCCGCACACAACGCTAGATCGTACAAGGTTGCAAGGGTTCGGGAGGCGCGGATTTATGGCTCGATTATGCAAAGATGGGCTTATCAGTGGTCAAAAGCGCTAGATAAAGGATAAATCTAGTGCTCTCGCTACCAGGCAGGTCCTACTTTTGCGTTGTCAGGGGCCATCTGAGCGAGCATGGCCGAAGCTATGGCACCGCCGTTTGTTTACGTTGTCGGCCACGCGTGCTCAGATCGCCTCTCTGACAGGTATCATGTGACCGAATAATGCAAAATGTTGCTCGACAACGCAAAAGTAGGACTTGCCTGGTAGCGAGCGCACTAGGTTTATCCTTTATCTAGCGCTTTTGACCGCTGATGAGCCCCATCTTTGCATTATCGAGCCATAAATCCGCACCTTCCGAACCCTTGCAACCTTGTACGATCTAGCGTTGTGTACGGCACACCAAGGCACACGCACACAGCACGCACACTGGGGCGGATCAAGGCCACCTAGGAAAGCTGCACCTTAAATGTATAGAAGTAAGAGATACTTACCACCGCCACTGCGTTCGATGAAAGAATCTCATCTTGTTTCAACACGGCGAAGTAGGCGATGTTCACCAGAACATAAATTATCGTAACCAACGGTAACGATATGCAAATAGCCTTTGGTAAGTTCCTGCGAAAGTAGGGACGATGATTGATACACGGTTATGCGGTAAAACCCGTGCAAGATAGCCGTAAATACACGTAGCCGTTTTATTCACGATTTAAATATAGCTTCCTAACTGTAGAAAGATCCTACACTCACTCACCGTTTTCCAGCAATTTACTTAAATATAGCTTCGTAAATTCTACAAACGTATTCGTTCCTTATTATTTTTAAACGCTTATTCTTTTGGTGGCTTGTGCATGTACGAAGAGTAGCGAGGCACGCGCAGAAAACAAACAAGAAAAATATTTTATGACTACCCAATCTTTAACCTATATATTTAATATTGTAGTTGGCTACACTTCTGAATATTGATTGTTCAATTCTAATTTATAGATTTGTAATAATACTACCCCTGGCAATAAGTTTTCTATGAAACATAGTGGTACGATCTTGACTAGTAACACTGATTTTTTTTCATAGTACGAAATGATATAAGTAAAAATATTATGGTAACATTAAATTAGTCTGGTATAAAGTAAATACACAAGAAATAATGAGGACATTGCTGCATCATCTACTAAAAAACAGCGAACAAACAAGATGTTGCCTGGAAGTAGGATTTTGCCCAATGAAAACTCTGAAAGAAAGTATTAGATCATAGAAATTTCCAATTGATCTGATAAAAAATAAACAATAATTTACATGAACTTAGTGTTATCTAAGATTTAGTTACATTTCCACTTGCATGGATAACCACTTTTACCTGTTTAGGCAATGGTTCAATTAAATTATTGCATCCTGTTGGTGTGATTTTCATTGTTTCACGGATGACGCTAAGGAAGAAAGGAAAGATACAACTATTTCTCTTTCTTTTTGGTAGATCTCATTTGTTTCTTTCTTTTCATGTATATGTAATTTCTTTAAAGTATTGTAGTTTATTCTATCGTATTTACTGAAATAAAAATATCAAAGAAAATCACACAAAGCAAAGAGTCCTAATTTAAGTCCGACAGAATATTTGTAGACGACGTTGTCTAGCAATAAGAATGATACTCTGTGAAGCAATTAAGATATCAGGGAATAAAATTTTGAATTTGTACTCAAATTTATTTACAGCAATGCCAAAATACATAAAAGTGGTTACCTATGCACGTGAAAATTTAACTAAATATTAATATATAATATATAAATTTTAGTAAATTATTGTTCATTTGTTGTTAGAATAATTTCAAATTATTGTCGAATACGTTTTTCCAGCGTTCTCATTGGACAAATACTTCTTTCCAGCCAACATTTGGTTTGTTCACGGTTTTTTAGTAAATAGTAAAGGAATGTCACAATTAATTTCGTTGAATTCTACCTTTCCCCAATGACTAAATTTCATCTTTTGGGCAGGGGGTGGCTCCAAACCTAACTCGGACCTAACCAAAATTAGTTCAAAAGGACTACATAAACTTTAGTTAGGTTAAGTGTTCTAATTTTTCTTAGAGTTGCCAAAGAGCACGGAGAGTTAGAATTTCTATACCGATTTGTAAAGAGTCTTCGGACTAACTTAAAAGGCATTTTACCATATCTTCAACTAATTTCCTGCAATGATCGATGTGAATTTAATCTCACTGTTCTTAGTATCAATTTTATTATTTCGTGTTTAAAATAACATTACTGAATTGAAAATATTTTAGCCATTTTATCAAAAAATGCAGTTATTCGCTCATCAAAATTATGGTGAAACAAAAATTTTGATAAATATCCGACGTAAATGTCGTGTGTACGTTGAGATCGAACTCTGGGCAGTAACAACAGGTTTTTGCAAGTATCGTGGAAACGAAGCTCGTCCGGCTGTAACATGTACGGAACAAGTTGTTCAGAATTATGACCCCAAGAACATATATCAGGTGTTTGAAACCGGTGAGGAATCGCCTATTGTAAATAATTACCTATTATGGTAGTTGCATCTCATCATAATTATTAATGTGTATTTATTTCGGATTAGACAAATATGTTTCGAAAAAATTGAAAATCTTCAAAAATTCAAAAAAATGTATATTTTAAGTTGATGCTTTAGAGATAGCACAGTAAATTATCGTTGTACGTCAGTGCCAATCTCACGTTTCGAAGTCAGTGGAACACCTCACACCACCGCCATATCGGTATGAGACCAGAAGACCACTACTCATCCAATTACAGAACTTCTTTATTTTACACTACATTGACGAAAAATTAAAGTAAATGTGATGCAAATTATATCGCGTTTGGTATCATTTTAATCAGAATAATGCTCTAATTCTCTGTGTTCCACACTTTTATCGCTTGTTACACAAGTAAATATCATCCGAATTATATCATATTTGGTTTCATTTTATCATCAGAAAAATGCCACGAATATGTTGGAAAAAGTTTCACAAAAAAATAACGAAAAATAAAGAAGTTTTGTAATTGGATTAGTAGTGGTCTTCTGATCTCACACCGATATAGCCGACAATGTGTGGCCAATGTTTCTTGAGTTTCGCTGTCCGCTTCTCCGTGCAACATTATATCAGAGACAGAAATTCTTTCCCTTTAAATATCAGTCGTGTTTGTATTCTATGACTTTCACGCGGGATGACTCTTAGGTTTCCAGCGTGCTTTGTGTATTTCAAATGGGACGCTCGGCGAGAACCACCGATTTCGTATGAGTGTCAGTGAACAGAGCGGCGGTATCGACATACAACGATAATTTACTGTATTCAGTTTTATACATATAAATTCAGTAGTAAGATAATCTCGATTTATTTTTTGTTTATTTAAGAACAATCTAAGTTTTTATTTCAGACTAATTAAGTTTATGTAAAATATCAGAACAATCTATCATCATCAGAGCTATAATATGATGTCACTAAAAAAGAGAAAAAAAAACAATATACTAATTAATGTAGTATGAGAACAGCATTGTAAAAGCATTCTTCATAAAAAATGCAGTAATTAATGATTTTACAAGCGAAAGTACAAAAGAATGTAAAGAAGCAAGCACTACAACAGCATCGTTTACAAAACATGCAGTAACTACATAATTAAATACTATATTAATTTATTAATACTATATTAATTTGTATATTAATATTTTTGTTCTTTCTCAGTGGCATTATATTATAGCTCTTATGATGATAGATTGTTCTGATATCAATAAAAATGTTGAATTATTCTGAAGGGCATTTTATACATGTTCAGGATTCAAGCTGTGGAATTCGGTGCCTATTGATTCAAATGGTGACCGCTGTTTCATACGGTTTTTGTCGCGTATGTCAACACGTGGCAAGAACGCGTGTCGCCGTTGCTCGACACCGCGTAACAACCGTTTCACCTCATTTGCCGAATTTCACAGTTTGAATCCTTCAAATCAAGACAAACAAGGTGCTCCACATTCGACGGTCCTTGTTATTAAAGGCACCTGCGTATGCCTTCTCGCTCTCTTATCGCTCTGCGCTCTTAACGTTCTGCTGGCTCCGTCAGTCAGTCGTCTAGTGTTGCTTCATTCTCGCTCAGTAGAGATTCTCATATCTCTCGCTCTGAGACTCTCGCGATTTCTTATTTTTCAACCGCTGTACTCTAGTTCTTCCGCGCCGCGCTTCGTGCGTTCTGCCGCGCGTCAAGATCTCCGTCGTCCGTAACGAGTCTCGTGCCGCGCAAGATTTCCGATCCGCGATCCGACAGCAGATGATTGCACGCGCAAGATTTCCGTTCCGTTCTCTCTGTCTCTCTCTCTCTGTTTCAATCTCGCCTCGACCTGTCCCGTGGATTTATTTGCGCGCTCAACTCTGAGTGGTCCCGGGATCAGGCTGCTCCGACCGTCAGTCGACGCCGAAACATTCTGGTCCTTCGAGCCGGATCGCGAATAATCCACGTGGCCAGTGAGAAACGAGAGAGAGATCGTGCGTCATGGCGGACGCTCTCGGGACGCAACTGTTGACGCAGCGCGCGATCGAGCGCTCGCTCGTCAACCTCAACAATTTGGGGAAGGCCAAATGGACCCGCGCGACGTTGATGACACGGAGGGACCATCTGAAGGCCAACTGGAAGCGGTTCGAGGCCGGAAACGCTCGACTCCTCGCCTCCACCTCACCGGACGCGAAGGCTGCGCTCCCGTACTTCTCTGACGACTCCTTCTCTACAACGGAAGAGACCGCCGCTCCGCACCTTCCGAGCATCCATTTGCCTGAATTCGACGGCCGTTATAAGGCTTGGGAAGCGTTCCGCGATCGCTTCACAACGCTCATTATCGCGAATAAATCGCTCGCGAATGTTACGCGCCTCCACTATCTCTTATCGTCGCTCAAGGGCCATGCCCTCGAATGTGTCGGAAATCTCCTCGTAACCGCCGACAACTTCGATATCGCGTGGAAATCGTTAACCTCGCGTTACGAGAACCCACGGCGTCTCATCAGCTTGCATCTGACGTCGATGCTTAATTTACCCTCGCTGTCTCGTGAATCCGCGTCCGATCTCCAAAATCTCCGCGATCGAGTTTCTGTGATCGTTGCTTCACTGAACAATCTCGGGCGGGCACCTGCCGACCTCTGGAACGATCTGCTCGTGCACATCGTGTCGCAAAAGTTAGATGCGCCGACTCGCAAAGCCTGGAAAATCAAGACGGGCGACGATGTGGAGCCTCCTACGTCCGAAACACTGACGAAATTCATCGCTCCCTCGAGGAATTCGCGCCCAGTGCATCAGCGAACTCTTCTGCGTTTCCCGTCGCATCAAGTCAGAACTCAGCCGGTCGATCTCGCGTACATGTCGCCACTGCGTCGCAGTCAGAAAAAAATTCAAAATCTCCGTGCCCCGTTTGTCGAGCCTCGCATATGCTCAGCTCCTGTCCGCAATTTAACGCACGTAGCCCTCGCGACCGGCGCGATCTTGTTCAACGTTTCTCGAGGTGCCTACATTGCTTGAGGTTAAAGCATCTTGTACGGGATTGCCCGAGCAAGTATACGTGCCGCGTGTGTCATCAACGTCACCACTCGCTCCTCCACGACACTGAAGCTCTCACACCGTCACCCTCTCCGGTCCCGACGCCCCCTCCAGAGGTGAAGTCTCATCTCGCGTCCACTCCGACCGAACCGGGTTCCGCCGTGTTGCTCGCCACCGCGTGGGTCCAAGTCAGCGTTCCGTCGGACCACTCCATCCCTGTTCGTGCGTTAATCGATCAAGGATCGGAAGCGAGCTTTCTTACCGAAGCTATGGTGTCCCTACTGCGTGCAAAACGCATCCGGGTCGAGACCTCGATTTCAGCTGTCGGTGGCGTGCATGCAGGTCGCGTGCGTCACGCTGTGCGCCTTCGCGTGTCACCACGGATATCCGCGACTCCCGCGATCTCTACGGTCGCTCTCGACGTACACTCCGAAACGCCTTCTCGATTCGCGCTCTCTCGCGCATCTCTCTCAGCTCACTTGGGCTGATCCAGACCCGTTCACCTCCTCCGCGATCCATCTCATTCTAGGCGCGGACGTCTACGCTGACATCATCCTCGATGGCGTGCGTAAAGGCCCTCGAGGACACCCGATCGCTCAAAATAGCATTTTTGGCTGGATCATTTCCGGACCCTGCTCGCGTTCGTCTCGCGACGCTGTCCGTGCACCCTCCTCTCCGCATGCAGTGTCTCGCCTCTCAATGCACCACTGCATTCAAGAGGATTCCCTCTCCCACGACTTAACTCGATTCTGGGAAATAGACGAAATCCCGCTCCGGACTCTCCACAACGAACGAGGAGAAATGCGAGGCTCGTTTTCGCGCCCATACTATCCGAACGGCCAACGGCCGCTACGTGGTCCGTCTTCCTTTTCGCGACGGTCCTCCGATCAAAATTGGCCACTCTTACTCTGTCGCCGCGAAGGTCAGTCGATCGCTCAATCGTAAGCTTTCGTTACAGCCCTCTCTCGCATTGGAGTAACGGACCTTTCTTCGTGAATACGAAGACATGGGTTACATGCGACGCGCTCTCTCGCATGCTCTAACCTCTCCGCAGTGCGTCTACATTCCACACCACCCCGTCTTTCGCGAAGGTAGCGCGACAACGCACCTCCGCGTAGTCTTCAATGCCTCGAGCCTAACCTCAGACGGCACGTCATTGAATGACCACCTATTCCCGGGTCCGAAACTGCAGTCTGCGTCATCTTCCCTCCGTCATCTTACGGTGGCGGAACTTTCGTTACGTCTATACCGCGGATATCGCTAAGATGTATCGTCAGATCCTTATCGACCCTCGCGATATTGATTACCAAAGGATCCGTTGGCAAGAGTCACCTGCAGACGCGCCAACTCTGTTTCAGCTACTGACCGTGACTTATGGGATGACGTGCGCCCCCTTCCACGCGCTTCGAGTTCTCCAGCGCCTCGTCGAGGACGAGGGCTCGCGGTTCCAATCCTGCGCTCAAACATTTACGTCGATGAGGTTCTCTTCGACGCCAACGACGTTTCTTCCCTTCTACAATTCCGCGGTCAGCTCAATAGTCTGCTGCACTGCGCTCATATAACTCTGCGGAAATGGGCTAGCAACCATTGTGATCTCTTTGAGGACATCGATCCGTCGGATCATAGCCTTGCCTGCTCAAAAATTCTCGCTCCTGACGATCACGCCAAGGTGCTTGGGATCAGTTGGAAACCTTCTCGCGATTTCTTTCAATTCAATACCTCGTTTTCCGACTCGCTCCCCTCAACCAAGCGGACGATCCTTTCAACGATTGCTAAATTCTATGACCCTCTCGGATGGGTCACGCCTGCCATTATTCTAATTCAAGACCTATGGCGTCTCCGCCTGGGTTGGGACGATCCGATCTCCAATCCTCTGCTCGACCGCTGGACCGCAATCTATACGCGTCTCCCGCTATTAAGCGGTGTTCAACTCGCGTTGGACCGGTCATTCTCCTCCCGATTCTCACATGGAGATCCATGGCTTCTCGGACGCGTCGACGGTCGCTTACGCTGCCGTCGTCTATGCTCGCTGTGTTTCAGCCGATGGCCGCGTTACCGTTTCATTGCTCGCCCGCAAGTCCAAGGTCGCGCCCCTCACCCCTGTGACAATACCTCGACTTGAACTGCAGGCTGCGGTACTGCTCTCGCGCCTCGTGTCCTTCGTGCTCTCCTCCTTCGACAATCAGGATCTGTCTTGTGTCTGCTGGACGGATTCAACGGTCGTCCTCGCGTGGCTCCAATCGCAATGCGGCTTCCTTCGGCGGCTCTCTCTCTCTCTCTCTCTCTCTCTCTTTCTCTCTCTCTGTTTCAACCTCGCATTGACCCGTTCCCGTGGATTTATTTGCACGCTCAACTCTGAGTGGTCCCGGCAGCAGGCTGCTCCGACCATCGGTCGACGCCGAAACAACACATAAAAGAAATAAATATGTTGCGAGTAGCATCTGAGATTTCTTAATTTGTTATTAATTATTAATAAAATGATTAAGTAACTAATTAATAAGTGCAACTATGTTATAACTAACGACCACTTCTCTGTACTAGTACCGCACGCATAAGATTTTATCGGCGAAGCTTGGTATACGCTTCGCAGAGAGAACGTGTATTATAACACGACGTGGAGGTGGATAGACAGCATAAGCCGCACCGCTGCGCTGCGAACATGCGCACTGCACGATAGAGTCGTTGGTGAGGGAAGCATGCCTGCTTTAACAGCCCCTACCGTGCCCACTACTAAGGTAGTTAGTGAAAGTGGGAAATTTGAAAGAGAATAAGGTGAGCGAGGAGAAGGGAAAGAAAAGACAGACGGAAGAAGAGACGGAATGGAAGATAAAATGAGTGACACAAGGAAAGAGGGCAAGGGAGAGATGGGAAAACGAGGGGGGAAAGGCGTGGAAGGTAGGACGGGAGTGGAAGAAATGGAGGAGAGTAGAAAGAGAATACGGAAGGTGAAGATTAAGCAGGATAGGAAGGTAAGACAAGAGAGGAGGAATAATGTGGTGATAAGAGGAATACTGACAGAAGGAAGGCTCTAAAAGAGGAGGTGAAGAGGATGTGGGAGAAGATGAGACCGAAGGATAAAGGAATAAAAGAGATAAGAAAGATAGGGAAGGTAGCAAAGGATGGAAGTGGAATGGCGTTAGCGAAGAAGGTTGACAGGGAGCAGAAAAGGAAAGTGATGGGGGAGAAGGGTAAAGTAAAAAGACAAAAGCAAAGGCTGGATGATGATTTAACGGAGGTTGAGAGGAGAATATAGTGGAACATTGAAAGGGTAGCGGAGAAGGAGAGGATAAAGGGAAAGAGTATACAGATGGGTTACATGAAAATGTGGGTGGACGGATAAATGAAGCGATGGAACGAAATGGAGAAGAATTGGGTAGAGGAGCAGAGAAACGAGTGAGGAACGGCAAGGAGAGGGGAGCGGCAGTGCAGAGTATAAGTTGTTATTCTAGAATGTGGCGGGGCTGAGGAACAAGGATGATGATTTTTAGAAAGAGATGGAAGAATGGGATAAAATAGTTACGATGAAGACGTGGTTGGAGAAGAGGAAATGGAAACATATCAGGAATAGGCTGTCAAGGGAGTATAATTGAGAATCGCAGTGGGCAAGGAGAGAGGAAAACATGGGTTGGGCAATGCGGGGTATCTTAATGGGAGTGAGGAAGGAGGTAGCGGCAGAAAGAGAAGAAGTAGGAGAGAGAGAGAGAGAGAGAGAGATACAATGAAGTTAAGGGTAGAGGGGGATGGTGGAGGATGATAGAGAGGTATGCAAAGGGCACCTGCAATGGAAGCTGGAAGAAGGGGGGATATGGATAAGGGGCGAGAAAAAGGTATGGGTGGGGGGAGGGGGGGGGGGGGATTTTAATGCGAGGACAGGAAAGGAAGAGGGAGAAGTAAGAGAGGAGGAGGAGGAAGGAAGAGGGAAGGGGAACAGGAGGCCCAAGCATCCGAAGGAAAACGTGGAAGGGAGAAGATTATGTGGATATTTGGGAAAGAGAGGGTGGGGGATTTTGAATAGGAATGTCAATGGAGATGAGGTAGAGCAATGGGCATATGTAGGAGGAGGGAGAACTTAGTAATTGACTAAGGGTTAAGTAATGAGGATACAAGAAAAGGGGCGGAAAGGACGAAAATTGGGGAAAGGATTGATTCGGATCACTTTCCCCTGTCGACGTGGTGTAAGGAGGAAAGGGGTGGGAGAAGAGAGGGGGGTGAAAGAAGACTGGATATAGTTTAAAGGAAAAATAAAGGAGCTGAAAGAGGTGTTCTGGCAGTTGGGCAGGAAGGAAAAAGGGGACAGGAAAGATTGGTGAAATCAGGAATGTAGAGAAGAAAAAAGGAATGTGAGGGAGGAAATGAGGAGATGGAGGAAAAAATGGAGAAAGAGGAGGAGAAGGGTGTATAGTACAAAGAGAAGAAGAGGGTTTACAGGGTGCAGTGCGACAAGAAGAAAAAGGAGAAGGAACAATGGGAAAGGGAGGTGGAGGGAATAAGAACGGAACAGCAGGTGTGGAAGTTGGTATGTAAGGAAAGGAGAGGGTGAACAAGGGTGCAAGTTTGGAGGATAGGGAAGAGGTGATTTGGAAAGGTTTGGAGTAGGAGGATTTGGTTATTCGATAAACTAATTTGGTCGGTGGTGAGTTATGGAGTGGAAATATGGGGGTGGAAAGAGAGGGAAGGTTTGCTAAGACGACAGGGGAGGTATTTAAAATATATAAAATAGAAAAAGTATACGCCGGGGTATATGGTAAGGGAGAAACTGCAATGAAAGTTGCCGAGGGGGAGGATGGGCTTAAGGGCGTAGAGGTTCGAGAAGAAGCTGGGAGAGGGCAGGGGGAGTTGGCGGTTATGATGGAAAGAGTTCAAGGGAAGGGATAGAAAGAGGGAATAGGGGACGGGTGGGAGAAGGAGAGATGAAAATGTTAGAGGAGAAGGGAGGGGAGAGAGTCAGCGAGAAGTTGGTTAAAAGGTAAAAGAAGCTGCGGAAGGAGGAAAGATGAGGCAGGATAGGGAGCTCCAAAAACAATAAATGGTACGGGCTGTGAAAAGAGAGAGAGGGGTTGCTGGGATATTTGGGAAAGGATGGGGGAAAGCAGATGGCAGAGGGTGGCGAAGTTCAGGTTCGGAAATGGGATGAGAGGGATGAGAGAGAAAAAGTGTAGAGTGTTTAGATGGGAGAATAAGACCTGGGAACATGTATGGGAGGTATGCATCAGATTGTATGAAAAAGAGGATGGCAGGAGAGGATGTGGGAAGTGTGAGAACATGAGGTGGGCAGCGAGGAGTGGATGGAAGGTGCGTTTGGATGAAGAGAATGCAGGTAAAAGAAAAATAGTAAGTTAGAAAGACTTTGGTGAAAGGAGGACAATGACAGGAGTCTTAAGCTATTTATTGTCTTCTTTCTCCCTCTTTCTTTCGTTTATTTTTTTGTTTATATCTCTGCTTACTAAGGTCTATGAAACGGAAGACGTTCGGAAAGTTCGTGCGTTGTTATACTAAATAAATTTCAATGTATTGTTTTTAGTGAAAATTATTTATTTAGTATATTGAATAATATCCAACAGTGTCTATTAATTTCTTCCGCCGATATAAGGGCTCTTTATTGCCATGTATGCCTTTATTGTCATTTATACCGTTTCAAAAAGAAATCTTCTTTGAGGCTAGTTTCGAGTTTTTCGTAAATAAAGCTTTTCTCGAGGAGACAATTATTTTCCATGTCACTCTCTCCATGCTCTTGAAGGACAAGGGGTTTTCCCTTATTAACGGTTTTCTGAGGCGTCACCAACTCGGCCATCAAAGAAGCATTCCTCGACCAGGCAGAAAGCTCGCAACACTCACTGAGGACGCATCGTTCTTGAGTAGTCATCGTAGCGGTAGCACCTCTGTGACTTTCTCAAGCCGTAGTTAGTTGGCGTGATTGTCACTGTTAGTTTTCTCGTTTTGTTGATATGGAGTTATCTTGTTTTGTTTTAGATATTGTTATTTATCATCGTTTTAATACATACAGTGAACCCGTGTTATGTCAGCAGCCCGGTTCTTGTCCTGATCGGGGTTACTATTCTTTGATGCAGTGCAGAACGTAGAAGAGAATAGCGAAGCTCAAGAACTACTTTATTTTTCATTATTTTGTTATGGGACTTTCACCAACATATTCGTGGCGTTTTCTGTTTGAAATGAATACAAATTGATATGATTCCGATGATATTTACTTGTGTAATAAACGATTGAAGTTTCGGACGAAAAGAAGGACAGCGCTCTCTCTCTCTCTCTCTCTCTCTCTCTCTCTCTCTCTCTCTCTCTCTCTCTCCTGACTCAACATCCCTCGCTTGGCGCCCCTAAACACTTCACTCCTGTCACCCAGACCCAAACACTCTACTTTCACACTTCGGCCCATACAGACTCTATTTCACGCCAGTCCCAAACACGTTGGCGTCACGATGCGCGTCCACAGTCACTCTAAACAATCACTCTAACATAGTGTCTCATTCAGAACCTTACTAGATCAGACACTAATTTTCCGTTAATATAATTGTAATGGGAAGTAACTTTCATCGTTCATTACAAAGGCAACTATCATCGGAATTATATCATATTTCAGATAGTCTCCTGGTCTCACATCGATATACGCGACCCGTGTGATGTTTACACTCCTCGGCGACGGGGGCTACCGAACTTCTTGACTCCTCACAGGGTTTCAACTTTTTCTGGTGCAAAAATAAGCGCAAAAGTAAGTAGACCCATGTCCGACCGTTTTTGGCAATACTTGTTATTTATAAAGACAATTAATATTTAATTTTATGATATGCAGAGAATATCTATAGGGGTACTTCATTTCTTAATCATATCACAACAGCTACGGTTGCGCTAATGACAACTTAGAAAGAAAGAAGAAAGATAAAATTTTTAAAGAAAAGAGAAACAAAGAAAAAAGAACCTAAAAATCCAAATAAAAATAAGAAATAGAAAATAAAAAAAAACAAAAATAAAAAAACCTAAACAAACCCATACAATAAAAAAAATTATTAATACTAAGAGGGATTTGAACACATAACCTCGGGTTCTACCACCTTCGCTACCACAGCTGTTGCGATATGATTAAGAATTGAAGTATACCAAGATATTTTCCGGATGTTGTAAAATTAAATGTTAATTATCTTTATAAATAATGAGTATTATCGAAAACGTTAGGACATGGATCTGCTTACGTTTGTTCTAGTTTCAACAGAAAAAGTTTAATCAGTGTTGATGATCCCGCCACTGTAAACTCTCCTTGTGAGGTATAAAAGCAGTAAAAAGCAACTTTTAAAATTTTTTCTGCGATTCTGATCAATTACAATTTATTCAAGAAAGATTTTTCACGTCAATTAGTAAACTAACTCTTCCATCTTCGTCAAGAAATTCAAGTCTTTTGCTTAAAACGTCTTATTGAAAGTGTCCGAATATTACTGTAGGAGAATGTAGGTGATAATCCAAGGGCGTTGAATCCGAGCAAGACTATCGGGATGCTTTCCTCAGTTATGTGTTTAAGGGGATTGTCTGATGTGAAAGTATGGAATCTTAAAAATACTTCTCCAAAATATTATACTTAAACTCATTGAAGTGACAAAGTTATGACTACTCCAGGAGAGCGATAATTCGGAGTAGCGGTGTCAGTACAAAACTTTAAACGCATTTTCCTTGAAACGTATAAAATCTTGCAAATTACATGGTCGATGGCTCTGAAATCTTATCAAGCTGTTCCACATACTACTCGCTATCACCGCACAGTGGGTGAAAACGCGAAATCGGCGCTCGAAAATGGAAAAAATATTCTTGGTTTTTAAATAAACGAGTGATAGGGATGTTTTAAGAACATTCCAAAGGAAGCAAATCCGAAAAAAAATTTTGATCCTCCTCCACGACCCATAGGAATCCGACAAAGTTCGAGGACAAAATTAAGAACATGAAATTTTCTCTTTTCACATGATTTTCTCAATATTCAAGTGCAATTTAAAATAATACTATTAGGAATATCTGAGTTGGGTTTAGACAATTCGAAATCTTACATCTTCTAGGAATTAAGACAATTTTAAAACAAGTACCTGTTATTACATTTTAAAAATTATAGTTTTTTCAAGTGAGAATAAGCCGGAACACCATAGAACCTAGCACCGACTACACTGTGGTAAACTATGATTTACTCATCAAACAATGCAAAAAAATTCATTTGCGACAACTTGTAACAAATCTACCAGAAATTACAGATTTGCTTCGGGAAAATTAACGCAGAGTAATAGGTATATTAATTCCATTTATTCTATAATTTGTTTAAAACCTATGTAATTAATAAACACCGTGTAAGTTCAAATTGATTTTTATTGCAATTTGTAGCTATAAAGTTTCTTTTTTACCTAGTAAATTTCATTCAATTATCTCTAACGGTTTTAAAGTTATTATTTTAGAGCGCCAAAATGGCATTTTCGCCCACTGTACGCCGATATCAACATCATATTATTACGTTGAATTGATCATACTGTTCTTATTAAGAAATTACCAAAAGTATAAAAAAATGAATAAAATTTAAGCATTCGCCATTTTGCCAACTTTTAAAACAAACTAAACTTTTGTGGTCCCTTCTTCTGGTAGGGGCGATAATTCAATCGTGACTTTTTTGTTTTAGCTCATCCTGAGATTTGGAATCATCTGCGCCAGCAAGATACGATTTTTAAACATGCCTTTATTGCTTTTTTTTTATATAAAACGACGATGGTATATTTTTTCGCAACAAAAAAATCTCTATCCCCTCTTCTTCTTTCCAAATTGTCCGTTCAACAGCGCTTACGATTAGTGCCAGAGTGAGAGGATATGTCATATTCTCTAACGAATGTTATTACTGCTCGGCCGACAACTTTATAATCTGCTGACAACTTTACGGGACCCATAGACTCTCAGCCCAGTCAAGAACAATTCCAAGCCAAATAGGTATCCTCATCCGCAACACGTCCAAAGCAAATTAATAGACTGATTCGAGTGTAAAAGTCGTTATAAATGATTCCTTTCCTATTCCACCATACAGGAGCATTACGCATGAAATTTCCGTGTAATCCAACGTTAATTAGTACGGCGAATTTACAGTATTGTCAGATACATTATATACCAGGCTGTTACATATGAAATGTCTGATTTATAACAACCTTCGACAGACGTTATTATTTCCTAAATAAAATTTCTTAATAAAAGTAAGTACCGTTATAATCAACATATTTCTTCAACCAATTACCTAGAAGTCTCTGGATTATATAAGTTGCGCCAAAGTGGCGTGACGTTTTTGTAACGGTTGTAGCTCCGCCCCTGGGCAGGCTATCCTTCTTTCTCTTTCAGTTGCCATGAAGTCTTGGACGATTGAACATCGTGTATTTGTCTGCGACACCTATCGTGATACGGATGATTCGATGGTTGTTATACAGCCAGCATCCACCACGCCAAGGTTACCAAGGTTTTTGAAGAAAAGCCACGTACACTTAATGAATGTTCTGCCAGCTTTCGTGTACTAGCTGCTAGCACACGAAAAATTCGTGCGATTCTAACAGTAATGCTAGAGAGGTACATCAACAATTTTTCAATTCGTCTCAGTGAATGTCTGGACAAAAACGGTCGTTATTTTAACGTCATTTTCCTGTCACGACTTGGATTTTTAAACATTTTTTTGGCATACTGAAACAGCATTACATAATAAATACGTGTAAGAAAATAAAAATAACCGTGTACAAGCTTCTTGAAAAACGTCACACCTCCTTGGCTCACCTTGTACGACGATAGAAATTGTATTTTTTGGTCAGTAACGCATTTCATTTAAAACATTTCCACATCTGTTTTCGAGTTTTTTCTTTCGACGATGAATAGTGTTCGTTTACCACATTTTCATCAAACATGACATGATATCATCGCCAATAGGTTTATTTTTTCACTCATATGAAAAGAGTGCGCAACAATCACATCGATTGACATTGAAACGTACTTTATTAAAGAATAAAATGAAATATTTTACTACGATCTGAAGAAATACAAATTGATCATAAAGATCAGCTTTGTGCCTTGAAATGGTCTACGATAAACATGTAGACTTTAATAGTACTTCTTGATTAAAATTGACATTGCATATGCAACAACATACAGGGCCGTCGAGATAAATCTGGAATTTTTTCGGGCAGTCAAACAAATCAGATGTAAATAGGTGAGACAAATGTAAACAAAGCAATTAGTAACAAGGTGTGTAAGCCACTAACGAGTGACCAAGTAGGAAAATATCAGCTATGAACCGAGAATGTGATCGAAAAGTGAGAATAATCGAATCGATCCGTGTCGGGGTTAAACTCCACTTTAGCAACCCAGGAATTTCTAACCTTTTTGATACAGTCTTGTAGATTCTGACGAGAAAGTTCCAAAAATCTAAGTTTTAATGTTAGGAATTCACTGGTTCAAAAGTAATGAGTGCTAAAAGTTGAGCGAATTTTGCGAATTTTTGCTAAACTTGCTCAGTGGATGATGTCTGAGTACATACTAATATGGCAGTGCCCTTACCTGACAGAAACACTTATTGGGTCTACCGGAAAGTTCTGACCGATAGTGTCACACCAAGTGACACTAGATGTTGACTTCGATTGGCTATCTCTCTTTATCATTGCGTTTACACACATGTACTCTCCTAAAAATGATGGAAAGTATATTCTACAATAAATATTCTTAAATGTATGAAATTGTGTTATTTTCTTTCAATTCATAAACGGACAGAATTTTCCGGTAGACCTAATAAAACCGTTCAACTTCGTACGGGTATAACATTTGAACCAGTGAATTGCTAACATTCAAGCTTGAATTGTTGGATTCTTCTCGTGAAAATCTACAGCATTATAGAAAAAAAGTTAAAAGTTTCTGGGTTTATCCAAGGTATCCAAAATCGGATACACCACCTATCGGATCGAACCCAATACTAAGACTGCTAGAGGCAGACTTCAAATACGCGGTGAAACAGAGGAAATTATCAGAATGACGTATTAAATGACCAGGAATAGAGGAATTGAAGCATAGCAGATACGTGAAACAACCCAAAACGTCTACTAGAATGGTCATGGGCATCTTGACAAGCCATGAATCATTAAACTTATATCTCTGGTTCAGACCAGACAGGATGGGCAAATACAAGGGAATACGTCCTATGCGAAGAAGAGGGGGTGAGGAAAGTTCGATCCACCTTATGATGGAGTGCCCAGCAACAGCGATGACAAGGCTAAGATACTTTGGTGATCCATCGCCGAGAGCGCATGACATCAAGGGTATTCCTCTGAGGAAGCTGATAAGGTACTTTCAGGGGATAAATCCATGGAAGTTTTAGCAATACCATGACATGACCATTGAGAATTCCGATTTATGGTTTCAAGAGACCAACAATTCCGATTGTTGCAACCGATTGAGACCTAACAAGCAAGCGCCCTTTAAGAAGATCGGCTGCCAGTCGATTAGCGGCTTTCGGACCCGGGAAGTGGTATGCCAATGCGACAAATGCGATAGTAGACTTCTGAAAACAACACCGGCGGCCAAATGTTAGGGATGCATCGAGGAGTCTTTAAAAATGTCGCAAAAGGACATAGGGAAAATACTTAAGGGATACTCGATCCCAATAATCATAAGATGGAAGGAAAATCTATCTAAAAGAGGGGATCATGGGAGATGTCAAATACCCACCCCACCGTATAAATCTGTAATAGTACCAGGGAACAGAGACAGGAGTGACAAGGGAAACGTACTACAAATATAACAATAAAAATCAAACCATGGAAAAGCAAGGAAAAGAACAAACACTTTTCCAGACCACGATACCAATCCCGAAAAGCCTCCCACCCCCCTCACTTGTGGGCTAAAAAGGTAGATAATGTTGTCCACCTTGACGTCAACTTCGGTCCGATTGGTGTTACTTCAACCTGGCGACACATCACAACTAAACGTGTTAGTCCGACTAACGAAAGAACACCAATAAAATCTACTACTGTGGCCGGTTCCAGTAACAATAGAGCTTCCGTGGTCCTGACAAAAGAAACAACGATGAATGCACGCACAGAGGACGAACAGGTCCCCTAAATCGATATACGATGCCGAGTAGTAGGTTCCAACGATTCGAGAAAAGGAACAAGAGGTGACTGGAGATTCCAGAGAGAGACACAAAAACACAGAAAGTGTAGCATAGGTACATAAATAACTGCAAAACTACCCGACAACTGGCATCCGAATAATCACGACTCCTAAGAACAGTGAACGTGTGGCACATTGGCGTAGGTTGATGGATGGTTTACCATTCTAGAAACAACCAACGAAGCATATAAGTCACAAATCCCGCAAACAGAAAATCATCAAACTGGGACCACCGGCAGCACTCAGGTGGTAAACTAACTCCCTCGGGAACGGAAATACAAAACCCTTGTTTACGATGGACATCCCAACGCGACAGGACTTACGTTTTGGAAGAATGTGACAGCAGTAGTCAACCAGGCTACCCAATTCCCATCCGATCAAACGTCGGTCAGAATCGGGTCGCGCTACGGCTCTAGCAACCGAACGACCCCATAAGCGGCGCGGCGGTCATGTCAAACATCCCTACAAAAGGATTAAAAAAAAGGTTCCACGCACTAAGTGCAATACGCAACTTTTTGGAAGACCGTAGGAGACGCATGGTGTGGACTCCCCCTACTCAATCAAATGTCGGTTGGCGCAGAGCCTTGTAAATGCCGGGACGGTACGAATGTACTGATAACAAACAACCATATTTGCACACTCTATTCCCGAGGGAACACGACAAGAGCGTTCTGTCAGTCGTCTCAAAACAGACGACAAGAAAAAGGAGAGACAGCGCAGTTTAAATAAGTGCCACCAGTAACACGGGGACCTGCGAATATTTCTCGCTCCCCCTTCCCCTCATGCAGTATACGCGCCTAAAAAACCACGGACGGTGTGGGAAGGTCAGTTCCCTCGGCAATACACCTCCACTTTACGAGGTAGCAAAAGAGATGTTTGAAAGGACCTATTGCTGGCTTGCAGCCGGTACCGTCCAGCCAACCCAACTCAGACATAACGCAACCGTAACCCAGATCTAATTCATGTATATAGAAGTAAAGTTTTTTATAATTATCTCATAAAAAAACCGACCGCCAAGACCTTGGCGAGGAAATATTGTTCAGGATGGTGACCCGAAGAACTTATTTCAAGGTCATTAAAATCGAAGAGGAGATAACTAATTTAGGTAGGTAGGTAAGTTCGATAAGTTTATCCGATATTGTATCTACAGTATTTCCGTAGGCGTCGTATTGTGGGGTCTGACGAGGGACAGTTTCATTGTAGGTGTTACATTCAAAACCGCCAGATCAGGGAAGTTCCCCCCCCCTCTCTCTTTCCCTCGCATAGAATAACGTCGTACAAGGGAATGGTTAGAGTGACAGACAGGTTTTAATGTAACGAGACTGGCTACATTCTTTATAGTGTGCCAAATATAGAGACGAAAGAAAAATTTATCTCGACAACACTGTAACAGATTTTGTGTCAACAATGAGCATATTCATTTGCAAACGTATTTGTGAAGTAGGCATAATTACTTGTATGGTTCCTGTAGTTCCTCGGTAACGAAGTTCAGATAGTTCCAACCTGAATAGGAAAATAGGCCTGAATAAATGGCCAGGGCGATATAGCCGGGCTGCGTGTTAGTGCCTGCCATGGGTGCGTGAAAATTCTCCGTGTGGCCCATGCACAGCCACCAGAATCCAGCCACGATGATAATCACGAGCGCAAAGATTTTCGTTGCGGTGAAGATGTCTTGCACCCTAGTAGCCCATTTCACGTTGTAACAGTTGATGACTGTCAATATACCTGCGGCCAAGAAGTTTCTGATATTTTAAACCAGTTAGACTATTTAAGCCGGTATACATAAGTATAGGAATGTCCCAATATACAGTGAGGAGAAAAATTGAGCTAACAGAGCGGTTTTTCCAAATAGTTATTTATGTATTCATTACGATTCATTAGGTTATTTATGTATTCGAAAAATTTCAAGATGCGCATGAATCAACATGCAATTTGTAAGTTTAGCCGCCTTTTTTACGCCTATGCGCACCCGGTGGGCCGTGTTTACCCATAAACTCCACCACGGTGACCTCCCTGAGTCAACAAAGAGCTTCCCACTAGCTTATGGCAGGTTGTCTTGGGGGAGTTAGTGGGTACACCAGACTTGTAATACTCGCCGAGGAAACCCAACATCCCCCCCCCCCCCCCCGGACGGAGGGTCCGTAATGATTGATTAGCCCAATGTAAAACAAAAAAGATTCTTAGTGGCGAGGTGTAGGGAGAAGAGCGGAGACCAAAAGCAAGAGTTAGGTCATTAAAAAGGGTAGAATTCGCTGTAGTGGGTGTCCGTTGTTTTTTGCACACTTCAAGGAAACTAAGACCAAACGGCGGTAAAATGTATAAGAAAAAGTAATTCAGAATCATGCCCCCAACAGCATATTTCGAGGTAATTGAAATCGGTAAGAAACCCTGTATTCCGAATGTTTATACCGCATTGTTTTCAGTCATTCTTCTATAAAACTTTTTCCCACGCATTTCTGACATTTTATCTGATTAAAATCACACCAAATACGACACAATTAAAATCCATTGAATTGTTTAATTCACGCTACAGTTACATCTCGAGTGACCGTACTAGTCAGTGGACCATGAGTATTCTGATAATAAAATAGTTACCTAGCTACAGCGTTAGATTAAATCTTGATACGTGAACTGTTTACACGTGAAACACGTATTTGGATAATAGAGAATTCAGATATTATCCATTTGGATAATCGAGGCGCACAGTTGAACACGTAATTTTTTATCAAAATCGTGCACTTTTACAAAAACCAATATTTAACGAAAACGTTGCGTGATAGAGCAATTCTGCTTCTGGATTTGGTTTTAGAATGACAAAGTGTATACGAATCACGCAACAGATATTGCAAAACTCGAAAAAAGTTTTATTTCGTTGGACAGTGTTATAGTAGTTACGAGGTTTACTATCCTAGCGACTGCCTGATTTTGCTTTAGGTTCGTTCGCGACATACCGTAGGTCCAATAGTGATTTTCTTCAACCTGGTGGCTCCCCAATTTCGCATTCGGTTCGTCCACGAAAACTATACCATCCTAGATGGTGATCTGATCTCGCATTAGGTTCTTCCACATACTACAGTTCCCTGATTTCGCATCAGGTTCGTCTGTGAGTCATCCAACCTCCCAGCGGCTCCCAATTTTGCATTGCATTCGTTCACGAAGTTTCTCAAGAAGAGTGTTCGATTTTTTGTAACATTAATCAATTATCACCATAGATGGTGTCAGATTTATTTGCTTAAAAAAAAGAGTGATTGCTTGGATGCACTTCCGAGGTACAAGAAGTTGGTTGAAAACCACAAAGAAAGAGAAATTAAGATCCTACAATCCGATAATGGACGAGAGTATTGCAATTCCGAGTTTACAAAGTATTTGGAGAAAAATGGAATTCAAGCTAGAAGAATGACTGTATATTCTTCCGAGCAAAATGGTGTTGGTAAGTGAAGGAATCGAACAGTAATTGGAATCGCCAGATGTATGCTCATACAATCAGTACTGTTATCATCGGTTTGAGGTGAAGCAGTAGCAAATCACATTAAGAATAGATGTCCAACGAAAGCACTGAAAGGAAGTATAAGAATTTAAGATATATGCGAGGGTTCGGAACAAGAGCATATGAATTAGATTAAACCACAAACAAAGGAAAATTTGTGGAGTGATGTAAAGCAGGAGTTTTCATAGGATACTCAGATAAGGTTAAAGGATATCGAGTCTGGTTACATAGAGATCAAAAGATAGTCATTTCAAGTCTTCTCGTCTTACCGATGAGAAAGGTTATAAGCGAAAATCAGAACATGTCTGTTTAGAGAGGCATAATGGTAATGACTTACGAATACATGATGAACAGAAAAATAAAATGGAAACTGAGATTGGAAATTACCAAACAGCAAGGCAAGACGAAAAGGAAGTTGAAAATGGTAAAAATGCAGAAAGAGAAGGAAATGCTGTCGACAAACGATTACCTGATAGACCGAAAATGATCAGGGCTGGTAGATCTGGACAACTGAAGAAATCATATACACTACTGGACAAAAAGTCCAGTTTTCAAGGATGAATCAAGAATTCTCTAAATTCTACAAATGGTACGTAAATATCATCATACTGTCATATATTAAATACCGACAGACTGGAACTACGCTGTCCGTACTTGTATTTATTAACAAAAATCTCGTAGCGGATGTCGGTGAAAGGATAGCACATGTTAATAAATTAAGCATTTATTTAACAAAAATTAAACATATGTGTAACAAAAATGACATAAGTTGAAACAAGTACTTTATTTCTCAGTAGTGCGTAGGACCTCCCTTATTTTCAATGACTTCGATCATTCTTTTTGGCAAAGAATTGAACAATTTACGAATATAACTTTGTGACAATTTACTCCATTCATCTTTAAGACACTGTTTTAACTCATTCATATTTTGAAATTGTCCGTTTTCCTTGTACACCATTCGAGCAAGCTGTCCCCAACGTTTCTCGATTATATTTAAATCAGGGGAACATGCTGGCCTATCAAGAAGCGAAATATTTTCTGATGAAAAATAATCTTTTACTATTTTAGCTGTATGGACCGCGGCATTATCTTGCTGAAATATAAAATTGCTACCAGCAATGTGTACCGCACACTTGCTAATTTGTTGTCGTATTAAATAACGATAAGTGGTGGCATTCGTTCGGCTGTCAATAAAGACGATTTCGCTTTTTCCATTGTAGCCAATACCTGCCCAAATCATTACACCTATTTGACGTCGCACTTTTGACAATTCTTATTTTCGTACATGATGATAATAATAGTCAAAACCGTCTGGACCATCCAGATTGGTATCTCTTTTCATCTGAGAATATAATTCGCCTCCATTTCTTTTTCCAATGGATGTCTTGTTTTGCAAAGCTGACACGAGCCTCCTTATGTCTCATTGTCAACGCAGGTTTCCGTTTTAATTTTCGTCGTACAATATTGTCACATGTCTGGAGAATACGACGAATATTTCTCGGATTAGTTTCAACGCCTGCTTTTTGAGCAATTTTACGTGATGCGAGACACGAGTTTGATGCAGCACGCAAAACGGTACGTTTTTCTCTATCAGAAATAGCGGCCGGTTTTCCACTGCTCTTCCGTGTACCATATTTATTGCTGTCTTTTAGTAAATTATAAATAACTTTACGGCTCCTCTGCACAGTTTTTGCAATTTTTGATATGGAGAACTTTTCTCTTCTTAATTTCAAGATAACTTGTATTTCTTCTTTGCTTAATTTCTTGCCGAGTCCCATTTTGTTCGATGACGATTGGAAATTCCACCAAGACTGAATGCCTACACCACGCTATGTTTGTATAACTCGAAACGTAGAAACAGTGAGAAATCCGAATAGAAAGTCAAGAGTGCTATCATTTCGCCGACCTCTGCTACACGACTTTTGTTGATAAATACAAGTACGAACAGACCAGTTTCAGTTTGTCGCTATATAATGTACTACCGTGAGACGATGTTTACATACCATTTCTAGAATTCAGGGAATTCTTGATTTATCCTTGAGAACTGAATGATAGCACGCTTGTGCTATCTTTTTGTCCAGGAGTGTAGAACATTAAATCCAGATGCCCAAAATAATAATGAGAACTATGTAGAGCGTGACTTGGAGAATATGGAAATTGAAGATGATGTATTTCAAGAGGCCATAGGATTTATTGAAATAAACTTGCAGGATAAACTGCGAAGAAAAGGATGAATGGGAAGATGCCATAATGCTGGAATTCAAACAGTTAATCAAGAAAAAACATGGAGTATTATTGATCGTCTTGACAATAAAAATATAGTTACATGCAAAATCGTCTTAACCAACAAAAGCAATGCTGACAGAAGCTTTCAAACAAGGAAAGCTCAATTAGAATGATTTCTCATATATATATATATCACCAATATCTCTCTTTTTTAAATATGTTTATTGGTTCTAAATGTACATTAGCTTATATTATGGTACCACTATAAACATATAAAAACTTGACCATTCACTCTTTGTGTTTATAATTGATTGCGTGTTTGCAATTCTCGTACGTAATCTATTTGCTTATACTATGGACTGATTATCTTAGGATATGTATATTGCACATTGGTAGTTCTTTGGTGCTAGAAAAATGGTGTTGCTTTGTATTGGGGAAAAAGTATCTGCTCGGTGGCAGAGTGTAAAACTCCGATGTCGGTCTTACGGTTAGTCTTAATCTACTCCTTACTAGATAACTTAACTAAACTTACAACTTGGGTAACAAGAGATAAATACAATGCGCAGCTATTTACAACTTAAGCTAGGACTATTTACAGGGCATGGGCCAGCACTCTTATTGCTAGGTTGTTGTCCCTCTTTTCTCTGTTTGAGGGCCGATTACGCTGTCCAACAGCAAAATCGTTTTGCAATACCAGTTGGGTGATTCTTATACACTTTGTCATCCTAAAACCGAATGTGAAAGTAGAATTGCTCCATCACGCAACGTTTTCGAAAAATTTTGGTTTTTGTAAAAATGCCGGATTTTGATACAAAATGACGTGTTACGCAAAAACTAAACACGCGAGAAAGTTCAAATTTGTGTCAAGAGATAGAGGGGACTCTCCTTTACATACTCATATAGTCACTTATATTTTTATGTACTTCGTAATAGTTGTAAATGGTTGTTAAAGTTTGAAAATGTGCCGACGCGGATACTTTGTACGCTATATTTTTGTATTTATGTGAAAAATCCTTTATCCAGCAGGAATTTACTGTACAGGAATGCATTCTACAGACATTTCTGGTAAAGAAACCATTCACGAAAAGTATTTGGTACCCTTAATATACGAGAAGGTTCAGAAAATATTAATTGACAGCGTGTGCGCGACGCGTTCGCGCCAGACGGCCATTGCAGCCTTTTCTCGGCTCGCCAGTGCCGTCGCTATGGTAGACATAGTCGACGTTGGTACCATTCAAGTATGTCTTTGCTTACTATGTTTAATTACATACATTTCTTTTTTGTCTTTTTGGGTGCCAATCATTACACAAAATTATAAAAATACGAGTTATATTCACATTTCATTGTGGAAGTGCTCAATAAAGAAAATTAACAGCAGCAATGCGGTGACTGAAAAATTTTATTTTCAGTAATTGTTGTCTTATCTTTATAATTGTAATACCAATGGACATTCGAGATTCTTCCGATTAAAATAAGTCCAAACACGATGTAAATGGGACTCTTTGTATTGATTTAAGTACATAATTAAGACATGGATTGCTCCATATTAAATCGATAAAATGTCGCGGAAGTGTATAAATCCGCCAGACTGTTTTTGTTATATTGAATGACGAACTACCAATAAATAAAAGAAACTGCAAAAAAATCAAATTTTTAATATATTGTTTAAACAAAAAACTTTTGTTAAAATTTTCTTGCGCGAGTACATTTCTCATTGAAAAACACACAATTTAAAAAAAATTTAAATTTTTTCGACCTCTGGTTTCCGAGATATCTCAAAAAATATGGTTTTGACCCCCAACTTTGAGAGCTGTTTTCACCCCTTCAAAGTGGATGTCTGCCGATAAAAAAAAATACGTGTCAAATATTTTTCAAAGAACTATAGCTCCCATAAGTTTCATCAAAATCGGCGTGTCGCACTTGAATATGTTCCCTTGTGAGTTCTGGGCCAAGGTCGCAGGACAGTCCTTTCATCATCTGCAGGGCAGGAGCGAGAGAGGACTAATTTATGGCACACTCAAATGTCACTTTTCCTTTCTAGACGTCGAACATAACTACAATCTACGCTTGCAGTTTCCTCCAATCCCACTTCGACAGTCTTTCTACTTAGGCTCCACCTGATCAGCTCCAGCTCAACTAGACTTGTCACATTTTTTGCTCTAATATTATCGATATCATGAATTCTGACGCTAGAAAGCCATGCCGAAACGGGGATCAAGTTTTCGCCTTTATTTCGCAACAGAATCAAGACAAATTATAACTCAATTTATAGCTGGAGATATTTTCTAATGCGGGCTGGTCTTGATATCAACCAGAAAACTCATCCAATGGCATAAAAATGCTTGAATTCCACGGCACGTACATCGTCAATTGTTGGCCTACTTCTAACGCTTATATTTCTAAATGTCTACATAATCTCGTCAGCTCATGACCAGCCCGCATTAGATTGAACCTTCCTCTTTCGAATGAGCCCTTTATCAACGACAGAATATTCTTCTTTAAGGACGAAAACTTGATCCCCGTAAACCCATACTTGATCCACGTAGACCCACATTTTTTGTAGGTAACGTAATCACTCTGCTTTTGGGAACCCTGCCCCTTAAGTCTGTATCTAAGGTCGTATTTGTTTTCCCATTTTTTGAATTATCATCCTCTCTGATTGTTAATTGTATCGTCCCAGTCAGTTCTTTTAGTGTTGAGGTCTCCGGCTATTATGTAATAGTTTTTGGGGTCGTGTAGTTTTAGGGAGTGGAATAGGTGGTCGAGTTCTGTTATGCATAGGGATTTGTTGTCGCTCGTTGCTTATGCATTTATTATGTAAAGTGTGTTGTTGTTTTCGGTTTTGGTCTTTATGATTGTATATTCTAGAATTTTGTTGTCGGTTGAGGAGGGGGAGTGTACTGGTTCGCAAAGAATGTTATTTTTTATTAAAATTGCGGTTCCATCGCCTTGAGTTGCGTTGGGTCTGTCTTTCCTGTATAATTTGTAATTTTTGAAGCTGAGGTTGTGTGTGGGATTGAGCTTTGTCTCTAAGAGGAGGACAATGTCTTGGTTGTGTTCTTGGAGGAATTGTTTTAGATCGATTCTGCGTGGGTGGGTGATGATTGGGGCGTTATTATTCATTGTGTTTTTCAAATAGTGCGTTAAGTACGAATTCGATTTTTTCGAAGTTTAATGACACGTGGGTGGCTATTTGATGTAATTGCGAGGCGATGAGTGCGGCTATTTCGGTTTTTTAAGGTTGCTAATACAGTCGATCCGGTGTTCTTCTGCATATTGGCGTTGTGTGCTGGATGTGGCGGAGTCGTGTGTTCTTGGGATGGTTGAGCGTACGGTGGTGTCCCTCTAGTCATTTGTGCATATGTGAGGTTGGGTGTTAGTGTTGTGGCTATTTTTAGATCCTCTTATTCGTTATTTGTCAGTTTTGGTTGAGTGTATCTCTTTCTAATTCGAGAGCAAACTTGATATAAGGGCAGCCTTTATATGGGGCTGGGTGCCCGGTTTGTCCGCAATTGGCGCAATTTAGATTGGATCTATTATCCGAGTTTGTGAGCGGGCAGTTTCCTGGTCCATGGTTTTCTGCTAACTTTACGCAGCAATAATCCAGTTGGCAGTTTCTGCTCGCGTGCTGGCATTTTTTGCATTGGAACACCTGCGGTTTCCGAAGATGTTCCCATCTGATTTTTTGATATGCCATAGTCATACAGTTGTTTTCTGAATTGTTCGGCGGCCCAATTAAAAAGACATCTTTTGATTGATGCTCACCGAACCGTAATAATGAGTGAACCCACTATATAAGTGGAACGCAAAGCGTCACACTTTAGTATCAGTGTGTCTCCAGAGCCACTGATGAAGTTAGCTGCAATGCTGACGAAACGTTGGGAAATCTCTTTCTTCAGGACACGGCTTACACCCGAAAGCCTCACCAGACACAACTGTATGATGCCGCGCCGTGAAAGTCTCAATCTCTGCCATAGTCATAATTTTGAACAGGGCTTGCTTAGTTGTACGAGGTAGTGGAATTGGTCGGGTTTCTGTTTGTTGTAGATGAATTTGGAGATGCTATTTATTTGTGTGTTTCGGGCAGGTTTAGCTCTTCAATTTCTGTTTTGATTTCTTCAGTTGTGAAATTACCTTTAATTCCTTTTAGGACGATGGATTTAGGTTTTAGTTCTTTGGGGGTGTATGTATAGTGTTGCGTTTTTGTCCCAGTAAGTTTTTCTGTCAATGCCTTGTGAGTTTGTAAGCTTTTGTGTGGGTGTCCTTGTCGTTTTCATTTACTATAAAGTCTTATTTTTTTATGTTTAGCGATAGTGCGGCACGGATTATAGCTTCTATACTAGAATTAAGGGTGTATATTGGTGGGGGTGTGTAGGCTTTTGCTTTGGGTGGAGAGCTGGTTGGCTGTGTGTTAAGGGTTTTCTCGTCCAATTCGTTGTCGCTATCGTCCGAGAGTGGCTGGTATTGGTTGGTGAGGCCGAGTGAAGCTTTGTGCGTTTTCTTTGAGATTTCCCAGTGGTCCGTTGAAGTGTTTTCTTTGTTTGGGGTGATCAAGCTCTGTGCTGTGGCTTCCGGGGGGTGGCGCTGCGGTGAGATTTTTCCTGGCTGACGCTAGGTTAGACTGAATTGGACGCTTAGGGGCCGTTGCCTTGTTATTTTCTTTTAGTATGTCTCCGAATAGTTTGTCGACTTGTATCGAGGTCAGTTTCGGAATTTTGACGTTCCTGGCTTGTTTTTTACGTCCTCCATACTATTTTCTTTGTTATCTCTCTCGTTTGTGAGGCGTCTTTTGATAAGGGACGAGGGTTCCTCGTTGTGTATCGGGGCCTGGTTGTTTCCTTGTTTTTGTATGCACTGGTGTAGTTCAATTTGTCGCCTTAGACGTATAGAGCACGTATAGAGCCGAGAAGTGTAAACATAACACGGCTCGGGTATGTCTCCTGGACGATACACGATGCTGGCAAGACCTGTGTTAATGACATACAGTGAGAATTCACTGTAGTTGCGAAGGGGTACAGTCAACGTATTGGAGTTGATTACAAGCAAACCTTCGCATCCGTTGCGAGACTTGACTCCGTTAGAATACTTTCAGCACTGTCTCCTCAATACGAGATGGAGATACATCAATTAGATTTCACTGCAGCACTTCTAAATGAAGATTTAGGGGAGAAAGTATTCATGCAGATTCTAGACTATTTGAGTACATTTCTCACGAGAATTGCGCTCCAGAAGAGAAATATGTTCCAAAAAATAAACAAAGGAAAATAAGGTTTACGGACTAAATCGGGCAATATACGGTTTGAAAAAAGCAGAGTGACAATGGAATATTAAATTAGATCGCACATTAAAAGGCTTTGGATTGAAACCGATTAGTAATAATCCATGTGTCTATTTTAAAAGAATATCAGAAACTATTACAATTGTTTTAATTTATGTCGATGACATTCTAACTGCACCAAATAGTAGATATTGCATAAAAATGTTTAGGTTTTATTTAATGAATGTATTTTAAATTAGAGATTTCGGTAAAGCAAATTACTGCCTTGGAATAGATGTCGTTCAGGAGAATGGAATAGGGTTCGAATCCCGTCGATGGGAAAGTTTTTGTTTCCATACATCTGTATTTTGTCAATATCTCTGTTTATATGGTTTATTCATATCTTAACAATATTTTTTTAATGTTTTAAAAATATTTACGCAACATTTTAAAATAAAATACATACAAAAATAGTTTTGGAGTACATATCATTCCCTCGATTCTCTAATTCTATATGTTCTATATGTTGTAGAGGAAAGATACCGATAGTTTACCTAAGGAGCTGTAGAGCCCCGAAAAACCTTTTTTTTTTTGTGCCACGCACAGCAGGGAATTGTCAACGCACTCTCGAAAGAGCATCTGGTAATGATCGGCGCTCGCCGGGCAAAGGCCGCCGGTGGGATTAGTTGAAAGCCTGGCACGAAGGCAACAGAATTTTGGTTAATATGGGGTTAGAAGGCAGAATCGTCCGGTCCCAGCAGATATGAATAGACTCTTAATCGGTTACGGTCTTTATGAAGCATAGTATATTTTCAGAATAAGCATTTACTGTTTTGGGAACGTTACGTTTTATTTCTACTGGAAACATATTACCGTCTCAATACTTATGAACGAGAGTGAACATAATTTGTTCATGTGATAGCAAGGTGATAATCTCATTTGAATCGTGAAAATAGAAATATACTCAAGATTTGAATTTGGCGGTCGACAATATGTGTTTATTGTTAAAAAGGGACCGCGAATAAAAACATGTTACGTCTAATTCATACTATTTCATCTAATCACTGTGTTTATGAATTAATTGCATTTTTTCATTAACATGATAATTTATTTTATACGTGTAATATTGTTACGAGTGTGTATCGATTGTATCGATGTCGAGAGATATC
>CM052132.1:1106546-1170651 GCA_028454255.1 Halictus ligatus
ATATTCTCGTTTATTCTGGTATATTATGGAATATTCTGCTGTATTATGGTATATACTGGTATATTATGGTATATTCTGATACATTATGGTATATTCTGGTATATTCTGGTACATTATGGTATATTCTGGTATATTCTGGAATGTTATGGTATATTCTGGTATATTATGGTATATTCTGGTATATTATGTTATATTCTGGTATATTATGGCATATTCTGTTATAATATGGTATATTCTGGTATATTCTGATATATTGTGGTATATTCTGGTATATTATGGAATATTCTGGTATATGTTGGTATATTCTGGTATATTATGGTATATTCTGGTATGTTATGAAATATTCTGCATCATTGGGAAGTAATAGAAGAACTAAGATGAAAGAATGGCATGCTATTACAACTGAATTATGCGTATAATAGTATATCTGGTTTTAATAGTAACGTGGCTTGATTTTTAAAGCCCAATCACTAGTAGAATTTATTACATATGTTATAGTATGTTTTTATGTCTAATCGTAATGTATTCTTTCTAGAAGATCATCTGCGCATATACACATATAATGTACATGTATGTATATGTAGGGAGCATGAAGAAGCACAAATTCACACACATGCGGAAGAATTCATATTAAAAACATTATTATGTATTTCTGCTAGTATTTAAATATATCATTATTATTGTTACTTTTTTGGTAAATATTCGCGAAATTATGAATATTTATTTACTCTTTATTTCTCATTTTTTACCTTGACTCATTTTTACCAGAAAAACCTGTCGGCATCATTAGCAAAAGAAATTGTTATAAACATTAAATAGCCAGAAATAACAAATTTATCAATAATCACTATTACGGCGATCGAGATCTATAGAAATTAATTGGGGTGGGAGAGTTGCGCACCGCGCACCACGCAACTGAACTCGGCGGCCGCGCTCAATCAGTCGGTCAGTCGAGGAGCACACTCAAAAGGGAGCGTAAGTGCTCCGGAACCAGAAGGCTGAAGGACCTTGGAGCTGCCCTGGCCCAACCTGACCACCCCGGCCCACTATTGGCTACCTTTAAGTTGACGAGGGATCCTCCAGTGCTGCAATGGACATCACTGACCGACCTTGGTCCACCATTAGCTAGTTTAAGATGGACCAAGGGTCATTTAAAACTTTCCTGGTCCACCTTAAGCTAGCTCGGGGTGGGCTTCTTGGAAACGGCTAGGTTCTTGGCAGCTTTCTCCGCTCGCCTTGGTCAACTTTCAGCAGCTCTTTGTAAGTAACAATTCAGGTATACACTTTCTGTTTCGGAATTCGTGGTCATTCAACGAACGCCGTCGATTATTATTTCTTTGCTTCTAATTCGAATTTGCGTCGAGACTTTTCAAAAGTTTCTCTCCTTGAAATTATATTATATTTTATTTTTGACATAAAATTGGAATTCCTCCGATCGGGGGTCCTCCAGGGGCTCACTCACGGGTGCGTCCCGTGGGTGAGTACGGGTATTGGCGAACCCGGGGCGCCCCGAGCCGGTAGGTCGTTGCGTCCCAATTTCGTTCAATTTATTTTTTATTGGAATTGTTCATCTTTCCAATCGAAAATTACTTCTCAACTTTCAAAAATTCTTATTCCAAAATTTATATATCTGATTTAAAAATGGCATTCCTCCAAATGGAGGTCCCTCAGGGGCTCACTGCTGGGGGTGAGTACGGGTATTGGCGAACCCGAGGCGACCCGAACCGCCATTTCAGTAGTTTGAAGTTCTGACTTCAACTACTCTCGTTGAATAAGGCTGCACTCGTGTGCGGGGTGAGCTTGGCTTTCGTGAGCTAGAGTTAGGTTGGCTCTCGTGAGCTGGTTAGATTCGCACTCTTGTGAGTGCTAGGTAGGCCGTACTCGTGTACGGGGTTTAGAGTTGTATCTCGCCGTTTTCGACTTCTTCTCATTGTCTTCTTTTAGTTTGTATATCGTGTCTAATTATTGTTAGTCTGTTTCAGCTGAAATTCAACAGCTGAGCATCCGGTCGTCGAACGAAGACATTGTATCAAACAACGCATCGACGAACACATCGATGTAATTGTAAGCTAGAATTAATTTAGTTCTTAAAATTGTAACTCGTCGTTGTAAATGTGTCGAGTAATTATTGCCCTAATTCCACTTTGATCGACTCGATCGTTAACTCCGACACAGCAGACGGCTGTGTCGGACCTTGCTTGTAAGTTTTTCACTGGTCCAGTTGCGATATTCGGCGTGGATGCACAGAGAATTGATGGTCAGGGAGCAGTACTCGCCATGTAGAACCGTTCCTTCGTAAAATGTCTGCCTAAGTCATGTCAACGCTGGTGTGGCTCGCGCCGGGAGCAGGGGATCCTTCGTCCATAAGTCTCTTCGTCGCCTTGTTGCGACAGCGTTGCTCGTGGCGGGTAGTTGGGGAAGGTAGTTCTACCGTACGGTGGAGGCGTCTCTGGCCATCGTTCTCTGTGCGCAAACGTCGGGTACCGTACTGGTCGGCAGATAGCTTGCAAGCATTGTACGCGTCGCGTGACCCTTGAATCAGAGCCTTCTGCTCTGGTTCGGTTTTGTTTGTGTCTTTAAAAGAATCAGAGCCTTCTGCCTGATTCGCTTTTAATCTCCCGTGGATCGGAGACTTCTTCTCCGATTCATAATTACTCGACATACGCTAAATTTAGTTTATAAGACCGTAAATCATCGTTGTAAGGAAGGGAGTCAGAAGGAAGCGTATTGAATTCCTTCTGGCTTCCTTTCGGGTCTCTCGTACAGCAACCTCCTCGTGGTGAGACCTGGGCAATCGGTATTATTCTCTATTTGTAAGAACTTCTAGTAATCTTGTAAATAGAGAATAATATCGAGCTAATAGCTGTACATTTATAATTTGCTATAACATTGTATGTAACTGAACTGTGTCTGAATTTACTTTGGGTTAGCTTGGAATGAGCCGAGGGGCCTTCAAGCTTTCCTTGTTTACTCTGAGCCTACCTTCACCTTCTTGGTAAGCTCCTGTCAATTATTAACCGAAACACACAATTTTTGTTTCGGAGTACGTTTTCATTCATTCATCAACATCGGCAATTCTTTTTTTGGATTTCTAATTAAAATTTTCTTGTGAACTTTCCGAAGTTTCTGTTCTTAAAATTGAGATTTTGGTCTTTCTGGTTTTAAAATTGATTATTTTCCATCGGAGGTCCCTCCATTTATTCTCAATACATATGTATATGGTCGTGGATCTAGTTGCAACATTTATCGTTCGTCAGCGTAGAGGGCGTAAGAAAATCAGTTGTTTACATGTGAGACACGAAACCCCATATGGTGATTGGTCTACTCCTCTAACTCGTCTGTGGTCGTACTAAAAGACGGACCGGTTCTGTGCCATGCTAAAAGACGGACCGGTTCTGTTCCAGGAAAGACGACACGGTTCTGTGCCATGCTAAGGCTGAGCAGATGTCAGCACTATATCGGGAACGCCGAAAATCCGGGCGTGAGCACTCTCCTATCCTCTCTAGCCAAATGCCTGCCGGCCCCCTTAACATTCAGGGTAAACACCCAATGTTACCGATAAAAATTTTATACTCCATTTACACTACGTGTATTTAATATGATTTAGCGGGAACAAACATACGTGATGCTACGGTTTAAATATTGAACGTGATATTTATAAAGCGGTATTCTACTTATCGAAAAAATTACTTATTCTACATGCATCTGGAACGGATAATTTAGTAATGTTACTTTTTATGCCTTCTTAATGAATTCGTTTTTATAGTTTTCTTATTACATTTTAATATAATATGCATATTTTATAGCTTTTTTCTAGTAATGCATACAGAGCTATAGAATTACATCAAAATGTAATAAACAGATAAATAACACTGTCCAACAAAATCAAACTTTTTTCGAGTTTTGCAATACCTGTTGGGTGATTCTTATACACTTTGTCATCCTAAAACCGAATCTCAAAGTAGAATTGCTCCATCACGCAACGTTTTCGAAAAATTTTGGTTTTTGTAAAAATGCCGGATTTTGATACAGAATGACGTGTTACACAAAAACTAAACACGCGAGGATGTTCAAATTTGAGTCAGGAGATAGAGGGAACTCTCCTCTACATATTCATATAGTCAATTATATTTTTATATACTTCCTAATAGTTGTAAATGGTTGTTAAAGTTTGAAAATGTGCCGACATGAGTACTTTGTAGGCTCTATTTTTGTATTTATGTGAAAAATCCTTTATCCAGCAGGAATTTACTATACAGGAATACATTCTACAGACATTTCTGGTAAAGAAACCATTCACGAAAAGTATTTGGTTCCCTTAGTATACGAGAAGATTAAGAAAATAGTCATTGACAGCGTGTGCGCGACGCGTTCGCGCCAGACGGCCATTGCAGCCTTTTCTCGACTCGCCAGGGCCGTCGCTATGGGTGGTCGACGTTGGTACCACTCAAGTATGTCTTTGCTTACTATGCTTAATTACATAAATTTCTTTTTTAGTTTTTGCGCAACACGTTATGTTTTATCAAAATCATGCATTTTTACAAAAACCAAAATTTTTCGAAAACGTTGCGTGATGGAGCAATTCTGCGTTCAGATTTGGTTTTAGGATGGCAAAGTGTATAAGAATCACCCAACAGGTATTGCAAAACGATTTTGGTGTTGGACAGTGTAATACGCACAGATCTTCCGTCATTTAATAAATTTTTGTATGTTAATTGTGCTTAGTTTTCAAAATAAAAAAGTTATGAGAGTTCTATTTTTTTAAATTAAGCGATGGTACGCAAATAACTTTATTAAATAATGGCAGAAACGTAAAACGTTGGTCTTTCAATTCGACACAGCATGTTCTCATGCAGGTTTAAAAATGAATAATCAACTTTGAGATCATGTAACGATTTCATTGTTTCGATGGGGCAATATTAGTTACACTATAATGTTTATTGTTATAACTGATTTCACTGCTCAGATGCATATAATTTGAACTTACATATAAAAGTTATACCTAAAGATCATTTATAAAATTGATAACTCATGGTAAATTTTTCACATTAACGCATTCTACGCATTGACAATAAAAAAAGTTTGAGAGAAATTATATTTAAAAAAAATGAACCGTTTAGTCAAGAAAAATTATTAAGGATTCATAACGTTTTGATTGTGTAGAGTACATAGGCACTATTCTGCCGCTTGGGTAGGATCTACCTGACTGTCAGGCTCGGCTCAATGGTGTGCGAACGTATCCTTACATGAACACAATACGACGTTTAAATGTATAGAACATCTAGCAAGGTGCATTTTAATCTGAAAACATTATGAAATCTTTTAAAATTTTTCCTAAACAAATGGGTTGTTTACGGCGTATGTTCCTCTCAAACTTTTTCTGTTTTCAATGCGTGGATGTATAAAATAAAAAAATGTTAGAAACAATTTTCTGGATGGTTTTCTAATTTGAATTAGTTGCGAATGCAAAGTTTTGTTCTTGTGTATCTTGGTACACAGGTTCTCGGCATAAATGTTTCCCCGGTCAACACACGATCGAGCGACAATAATTGTTACGTCGCGAAATCGAAGGGGTACGCTCGAGGGGTACTTTGCTTGTGGTTGAGGCGTGAGGCTACCTTAGCATGGTGACGCATACGGATTTCCAAATTACGAAGAAATCCGCTATTATTTTATTGAAATTGTAGTTTCCAAAGACAGTGGTATCATTGAAGTTTATCTGGCGGCGATCGTTGCAACAATTTTACCTTTCTATAATTTTTTCATTTCTACGGCAAAGTTGTGGCCTAAGTCTCAACAGCGATTGTCCTTTCCTACCGATTGTAGCGTTGAGCTTATTTACTGTTAGATGTGCGAGGCTTTTAATTTTTCATAAGTATCTTTTTATTTTTAATGAAAAGAGTGAGTGTTGTGCGCTGAACGGTGAACACAGAAAAATTTACAATAGATAGAAATCGAAACATTACAAATATTTTACAATGTTAAATGGAAAGAAATTAGGTTCAATGTAAACTAGCATGTGTTTCTTAATGTATAGATATTTCTTTTTAATATGTTGTCTTCACGGCGAACAGGCAGAATAGAGCCCCTTCGCGATCGCACTTTCCGATAATTTTCGGATGTATTGAATACTCATAATCTGACAACGTTGTGTACTTTAGAATTGACAACGCTGTAGAAGTTTGACTAATGTGAATTTAATTCACCGTTCTCAAAGCGTAGAGGGTGCTAAAATCACTGGCATTTTAAGGTGACGGTACTACAGATTCCTGTGGACACCAAGTCCCATAAGGGGTCAGGTCTATTCCTATATCTCGTCTGTGATACTATACTTCATATCTTACTACATACTTCATTTCCACCGTTTAAATACACGCGCCATATACATTTGTAGCCGCCAAATCATATTAAGCACCCGTAATAGAAATGAAGTAATAGAATATTTCTCTTCTATATATTCTTTGTCATGTTATACATGATCAAAATGGCACAATTTACTCGTACAATAATGAAATTTTTAGCAATTTATTAAATACAAAGAAATTTAATAATGTGAAAAATATTTTGAATAATGATACAGCAATTTTTAGTGGCGCCTTGCAGTCACCATTCGAGTGCTAAAGGGTTAAAACAATTACAGTGGTTACTGTATGTATGTCTCAAAAGCCTAACAGATAAAAATCGCAGTAGAGGATGCTAAAATCACTGGCATTTTAAGGTGACGGTACTACAGATTCCTGTGGACACCAAGGCCCATAAGGTGTCAGGTCTATTCCTATATCTCATCTGTGATACTATACTTCATATCTTACTACATACTTCATTTCCACCGTTTAAATACACGCGCCATATACATTTGTAGCCGTCAAATCATATTAAGCACCCGTAATAGAAATGAAGTATACAGAATATTCGGGGCTTGCTAATACACCTTTTATGATATCGGTAACATCGGGCGCGACACAGAAATATATTATTGGAGTTCCTAGAACTCCGAAACGCCTAGATAAGAAGTCAATAAGCTGCAATGTCTGTACTGATCTTAAGTCTGTGCAGCAAGTGAATCTTAAATCTCCTAATTTGTTTATTGTTGGCTCACAGTATAAAGAACAGTAAAATGGTCAATATAAAAGCAACAGTGAAAATATTTAAAACATTTTTTACTGCGCAATTATTTTGTATGGTATCATTTAACCATTCCAGATAAACGTCCAATCGGGTATATACGCCAGGTGATCCAGGACGACCACATCCTCTTCCCCACGATACTATTCCCACTTGTGTATCTTCGCAGAGTAATGGTCCGCCACTATCACCCTGTAATATCAACAGTTTTTATTAACATAAAATATCGAGAAAATATTCAATAACAGAACATCTCAACGAAACTGAATATATGTCCTACATGTGAAGAAGGTAGGAGAGTTAGAAAAGAACAACTATTTAATCATTTCTACTATATTAATAGCAATTTGAAAAACGTTTTATTTGCGATTCTATATGTACTCACATAAAAATAATTTAAATGTTTAAAAACTCGCTTACTTGGCAAGCATCCTTTTTACCCTCAATCACACCTGCACAGATGTGCACTTTCGTGTCCACATCACTCATCAGACATTTATCAGGAGGAATTAATGGAATGTGTACATGACGGAGATAGGTACCAGATCCGGCCTAAAAAGACTCGTATACACAAAATACAGGATGCGGCAGAAATCTTAGTATAATCGGGCAGGAAGTGATTTTACATTTAAAATATCTAAAAATCTGGTATAACATTTTTTCATCGGCGGCTTAGTTTTTGAGAAAATCAAGTTTAAAAATGCAGCGAAAACAGTATTCCCTGCGTAACTGTCGCAAAGGTCTCTACCGTAACTGTCAAAATTTTATCCCCATCACTGGGGGATTACAACTTTTCTAATTTTTACCATCGTATTCGTCTCGTTTTTCTAATTAAAATGAAACGAAACACGAGAATTGTCGCACAGCAGACGTGACGATGCAACTACGGAGAGACAACTGTACGCGTGATATTTGACAGGAATCGTCTGACTTATCTGATCATGCCCAACTAATTCTACTTTCTGCGAATACTAAAGCACGCGAACTCAGCGGATCTTCAAACTCCACTTGAAAAAATGTTATTTCTCTTTTTCGATTTATTCCTACAAGTAGAATCATCCCCTACCCGGTTGTACTATGATTTCTGCTCCACCCTGTATAGTAAAAATTGTAGTACCCTTGTCTTTTCTTAAGATTATTTTAATCTACACAAACGTTGGTACTTCATTAAAGCATGGTACCCACATGAACAGTACACGATTGTGGTCTCCTACTTATAGAAAGAAATTGTTCTAATATATTCTATTTTTTCGATTATCATAATTTTATGATGTACAAAGCTTACAATAGATATCTCTATATTCTATAGAGATTGTACTACGAATATGCGCATTTCTTGAGAAATCTCTTTTCCCGATTTAGTATTATCCAAAACACTAAAAGACCTTTTTAAAATAGTTTTACTTGTACGAAATGTCAACAGAGAATATTTTTATGTAAACCCTATATTTAATATTTATTCATATGTGCAGTTAATGAGATACTGCACATACGTAATTACTTTGAATGTTGTAATATAATGAGGTAATCCGACATTTGGAAAAGCATTAAAGCGTTTTCTTTTCTACTAGAATTAATCGTTTTCTGGTGTCATTTTATTCTATATTTAATATGTAGAATATCAGCGTTGAATATCTCGAAGCATGATTTTAGCACATACACCCTTATCTGAAATAATTCCTCGATTTTACCTGTAAAAAGTGAACTTGGGTAAGCAACCCAATTACTGTGGAGGAACCAATTACTGTGCCTATACTAATTAATCTCATTTTTAAAGCATAATGAATATTAAAAAAGAGATATATAACATATATGTTAACTGATTTTAACGAAAAGAATTTAATATCTCTTTTTCAATATTTATTATGCTTTAAAAATACGTATATTTAATATAGGCATAGTAATTGGTACCTTCACAGTAATTGGATCCCTACCTTATGTCGTTTCTATTTATAAAAGGGAGATCCTGTCTCATGCAATTAAATAGATTAACTTCACTTCCTCAATCTTCTAAATTCTGCTAATTCAAACTCTCTCTGATTTTATTAATACTGTTAGACATGTTCGCGATGTATGTATACGTCTCACCCAGAAAATGATATAGCTCATGATATTTCTTTGTAATTACTGCACCAACACTATTGTTTCTAACTATACGTACTGACATTCCTATACCATGCCCATGTTTGACAGTAAATAAGTATTATCAACTACGTACATTCGATCCAGGTATGTGTCTTCCCCAGCCAGCCACGGTGCACGGTTCTGTATATCGCTGAAACAGTTTTTCGTCATACGCCTCCGGAATAGTGACGTATTTCACGTGGGTGTTAATGAGAAAAGGATTCTTAAGCTGCATAGAAAAAAGACATTATAGAAATCAAAGAGAAACTTCGTTCGTAGAATAGTCTAAAATAAGGAATCGCATAGACGATTATTGAACTGTAAACATGAAACGATTAAAACCGAACAGGTCTGTTGATGTTTCGAAGATATTCTAACTTGAAATCTAAACAGATTTTTTTCGTTAAGTATGTACTATAAAAAAAAATTTGAATATTCCCCTAGAGTTTTCGATGATTGATGGATGACATATTTTAAACAAAACTTATTTTATTGCGACAGAAATATTGCGTGGCAATGCAGGGTAAGGGACCCATTTACTGTGGGGTGCCAATTACTGTGCGTATATTAATTATACTTATTTTTAAAACATAGTGAATATTAAAAAAGAGATATATAGCATATACATTAACTGATTTTAATAAAAAAATTAATATCGCTTTAATATAATTAATAATTGTAACACAGTAATTGACATCCCCATAGTAATTGGGTCCCTTTCCCTATATGAGTCGCTTTTTTAATTGAATAGAATATAATAATTTTATTAGTCATTTAACATAACTATTTAGCATACATTATCATTTGCAAAAAATAATATTACATAATCATACCAAAGAAATCGCATAAAATTATTAAGACTTTTCGGTTGAATGGAATCCTCTATAAACGGCACGCAGTTCTTATTTAACTTGCACTCTTCGTGCGGTGCTCTTAAGTGCGTAAAGCCACAATCTGTGTGGTAGTAAAGAAGCTTAACGAAGAAATGTGAAACTTATCAAAATAAAATAAGTTCTGCTTGAAATATTTGTTTGAATAATGAATTGCTTAGAAAGTAATGCTGGTCACCGTGGATATTGTAATATTTAAACCGAGAAATTCAATTTTGACAAAAAGGTAAACAACTTGAAGAATTTTTGCTGTCAACTACAGTGCATTTAGATTTTGTCTCAGGCTCTACATTTCCAAAACGAATTACAATGTCCGAGAAAATTGGCACGTTAAAGATGTTACGCCTTTAAAAATACTTTTAAACAAACATTCTTTAAACATGTCTAAATGTTTATGATGCTATCAAAAATTATATTTAGGAGAATCTGTCGAATCTGTCTAGCGTTTACGGTTAAAGCAGAAAAAATTCTTAGAGTTAAAAATTGATCTTTTTCAGAGACTTAAATTTCGTTGACCAGTGCAATTGAGTGTAAAACATCAACTCGGATATTCTGCAGATGGACATACTAAGGATGGAGGCTACCGCTGCAACGGAAGCGTTTTTGCCAAATTAACGTTCTGAAATTGCTTTTTGAAAAATTTCGATTTTTGGCTGATTTTGAAAAGTCGTGTTTCGCTTGTTTCGATGCGATTTCGCTGTTTTTAAAATGCATTCCCCTCCCACCCTTTAATTTGTTGCTTCAAAAGTTTGAAAATTTCTTCGGGAACATATTCAAAACGCGATATGAAACTTTTCGATTTTGGAAAATTTTGAAAATTGTTTCCTTTCAATTAGAACAAACTAGCATTTCCAAGCGTGTCTGCCTTATGGTAAAATCTGCCCCCTTTAATTTTAGTCCTCTAAACTTGAAGAACATCCACGAGAATCGTGTTTTTGAATGTAAGATTTTAAGGATGACGCAACTTTCTTCCAGAAGTATCACTCAGGACATTAAATAACGATTTGCGAAGACTAACTCGAACGTGTGTGTAACTTACTCACTGGAAAGGTCACCCTAAAATAGATCAGAACGTTAATTCGTCAGAAAACAGCCGCATTGTACCAGCAGCCTAGAACATGTTGGGTCAAATGATGAACGCGAGTCCGTTTGTCAACGGTGTTTTCATGACTGTATTTATTTGTATTTTCCACACTGAACTTATATATACACATAATAGTCACCCTGAACAATCCAATATCGTTACGCTTGCTCGTGAATCTAAAGCCCGTGTGCGGGATTACTCGGTCTATCAATTCCATCTGTATGGAACTCCAGCTCGGGAAGTACACGTAAGTCGCGCCGGCGATCGCATAGAATCGAAGCGGATTCTGCGGTTCCCAATAGCCGCCGGACGTTGCCCTAACCAAACGAACACGTACAATAGCGATCAGATTCACGATTACACCGCGCGCGTCTGTTAAACGCGTTTAAAGTGCACCGTTCCGTGTAAAACATGAGAGCAGTGTATACGTAGGATCACGGCCGGCCACTGATTTCCCTGTTTCCAAAGTGGAGAAGCCTTGATCGCGAAACAAACGCGCCACGAGCTCGATGTTAACCGATACAAAGACAGGGCCGATGCGCATCCGGCTGTTTCACACGGTAATCGCTCGTCAAGGGACCATCTCCGTGTCTCTTCCTCGAGAACCTCCCCCGTTTGCTCGCTATCTTTTTATTCTATCAAAAAACATACGTTCCTAACACCTTGTGCGTCACATCGGTCACATCGGTCATATACGACACTCATCTTTCACCTTAGATCATAAATTCATTTTTATTACAATATATTCGAATAAACTAAATTTTATTACGATTTTTAGAATGCAAACGGAGTTGGAGTAACACCCACTATATAAAAGATAGACAACTTTCAATGATTTTCAATGATTAAATCTCATTGATTTTGAGGGAGCTGTTAACACATTATATACCGGCTACTCCATAATCTTTCAGACTATACTTCGAGGCTGGGGGATGTTTAACAGATCTTTCGACCACCATAGTAATTGCAATTGTAAACAAACAGATCATCCTGAGCAACGTAATCTAATAATTTCATTTGAAGTTATTCTGTAAAAGAAAAGTTTTAAGCTTTATTTTGGTATAGTAGAATTATTGAAAAGCTTATTGATAAACTACCGGTAGATAACGTGTTAATCAATTTGCATCGCGAAGCGGAGCATTCTGCGAGAAACATCTGGTTTAGGGTCGAGCTATACTCATCAATGAAAGGAACGCAGGGCCGATTGGTCTGTGTGGAGGGGGCACGCCTCGTTTCGCACGCTTTTTCGGCTGTAGTGGCTCTACAGCAATCTCTTTGTAACTATTGTATCGTCAGATCTGCCGAGCGACAGTTCTAGTAGAGGTGCTACATTCTTTGTTGTATGCCGAATGTAGAGAAGGATAGCGATTGATAAAGAAAGAGGGACTGAGGTTCGACGCTTCGACTTTCTGCCTCTCTTTCTTTTCCGTTCACCGTCCCCTTTCCGTCCTAATTGTGGTCATAATTATATCGTGTTTGGTGTCATTTTAAGTAGAAAAAACGAGATGAATACGATGGTAACGGTTTCATAAAAAGAAAATAAAAAATTAGAAAAGTTGCAATCTTTTGGTTCGCTTGTATTAGTGTGAGTCTCATCGATACACGAACCCTCGCTGGCTTGATCGTCGAGCGTGTTTATCGCTTGACTAGTTCCAAGGAGGATCCCCTCAGTGGTGGGGATAAAATTTGGACAGTCACAGTATAGATCTTCGCGTGCGACAGTTACGAAGACACTACTATAGAGCTATATACTGTGTAGAGTTTGACGCGAATGCCTGAACATCAGGACCATCAAAATGGTGCAAATGAAACTCGATGTAATTGATTAACAAGAACAATTCTTAAACGTAACTTTGCGTAACATAGAAGTACTCCCTTGACAAGCGATTTCCGTGTTCTCATTGTTCCAGTTATTATCGGACAATATTAACGCCGCTCACCCTTTCACTGCTGATACTGTTCCTTGCACGCTGCCATGTACGCAGACTCGCGATTCCTAAAGTACAACCGGGGACGCAAATTTTTTTTTTAATGTTTCCATTCCTCCACTACTTTCGAAAGAACGTTCTCTGCTATCGTAACCAGCTAATTCACGAATTAATGTTCCTCTTGCGCGTGTATGTTTTTGACTGTATTTATTCGTCGCTTTATCACTTGTCGCATCGAACTACGATATTCAACTAACATCATATTTTTTATTTCTTCATCTAGGATTTCTTCAACACTGACGTTCTATTCTAGATTGCACGGTTCGCAATCTTAATCCACGTATCCACTGAGGAAACATTCGGAGCCTTATTGGAAGTCGTTGCTTACGCAAGAACCGTTTTGGAAAATAACGAAAAGAATTCCGAAGGTATTAGAATAGAAGTTAAACACCGACAGCAAAGCATAGCCGCTAATAGGACACGCATGTCTCACATTTTTAGCAAATTACAGACACATTTACTCTATTTTTAATGTTCATACGTATGCCCACCAGCAATTCACAATTAGTGTAGTAACTGTAAAGTTAATTAAGTTGAATAAAGATTTAAAAATAGGGAAAGCTTTCTTTTCAGCGGAGCGAATTTACTTTTAACTCTGAAACTGACATTGGAACTATAAAATCAAAAATGTTTGTAAAATAAAAAATAAAAAATGTTTAATAAATAAAATTGGAACTAAAATTGTATTTCGACTGTGGATTAGTATCGATAAAAGAACAGTTGTTTCTTTGGTGGATAGGTGGTTTGAGGAATCGTTGATTAATTGATTTAGTAATCGGGATTGATATTCGAGTAGTAGACTAATTGTAAGTAAAGTCGACGTTCGCTAGTAGATCACAAGTGTCGCGTGGAGCACGCGCTTGTCGCGTCCACAAAGCAGCATACGTGTTCTATGATAGCAATGAAAGCGCTACGAGCGGAGATTGCTCTTTTACCATGAAAATGGCAGCAGGCGGAGGCGTATATACGGAGACGTGAATTCATGTGCTGTTTATTTCTGACGATACGTTCCCTATCTACGATCGCGAGAAAAAAATAACCGTGTGCCGTTCCGTCACGCGTTTCGTTTCAATGTACTAACTATAAGATACAAATACTCAACGCCTCCAAAGGGAAATTGACTCTTCATCAGGCCACTGTTATGTGGAACAGATCGATTGCAGACTACCATAGAAATTATTTAATGCATGCAACCCCCCTGTGACAATTAATCGTTCAATACTCGGCTGCCACAATGTTCATAAGTAGCTCGGAAACAACCAATTCCGCGGAGATTGCTTCCCTTGAAACACGAAAAATTCGCGACGCGACTTCTATTTCGTTATCGATCTATATGTCACGCACGACAACGATAAAATATTTCAATGCAAACTTTTAATAACTGCGATTTCCTTCGTGCTGTGGTAGCAGATGTCGCACAGCTCGAAATTCGAGGATTAAAACATAAGGTTCTGTGATACAATAACTAAAAGCTCGTGCATTTTTCATTCTCGTCTCGACAGAATGAAATTTTTCTCATTGTTTTTCATATTTTCTGAACATTTATCATTGTCAGATGTCAATTACTCCATCGAGCACCAGTTAAATGTAATCTGCAAGACGTTGCCGTTAACTGTTCGAAGGACTGGTCTATCGATTATTAAAACAGACTACGAAGCTGCATGTTTTCTACGGTGAACTGCTTTAATTAAACTAAGTGTCTAGATCGTCGACCCATTTTTGCACTGTAAGTAAAATATTTGAAAAGACTGTATGATTACCCGAACGTTACAACTGCGTACATAGGTACAAGGGATGAGTCACCTGATATTTTCACTCGAAATTATATGTGCTTTTTGAAAAGAGAGGTCATTTAGACGTTTTTAGTATTTTCATTAATTCGTTAAATTAACGCTATACTGATCAAAATATGATATCCCAATTAAAAAAAAAATTACGATGACATCAAAAAGTCGAAAAATATGATCTTCAGAAAAAAATCATCGCGAGAATTCCTCCACCGAAGCAAACATTTTTTTCTTTAAATATTTATTCTTACCGTTAAATGCAACTGAGATACTTCAGGTGAATGTGTCAGATGACTCACCTTGTATGTTTTAATTCTTCTCGATCTGTCCTACAGCATTTAACACCGTAACGGGAGAGAGTAAGCAGTTAATGCATTTTCACGTATCGCCGCCATTTTCAGGTAACGAGCGGTAGACTTGAGAGTTGTTACAGTCTTAAAACGCACCTGACCATACAGTGAGCGGCTGACAAAACGAATCTCGGTGCTATGTAAGTACCTCCGCAGAAATTACTACCGTGTCGCCGTTGGATCGAGACCTACGAGAAATTGACATTGAAAATTCGGTTTCGTCATCCGCGAACCTCTATACCTTATCGGTAAAGTGAATATATACGACGATCACTCTCAGTATTTTGAGAAATCAGCTCCAAAAAACGAATCGCTGTATACGTGTAGAAAGACGTTTGCGGTGTATGGGGTATCCGAGGTTTCGATCGTCTTCAATCTCAACATTCAAATCCGAACACCTGAATCTGAACGTTAGACACGCATACAAACGTAAGGAAAAAAGCATATTCAATCATTTAATTTTCTCTCTGTTCTTTGGTAAGTTAAATACTGAAGTTCTAAGTTGCTTAAGCAGTTGAGTATTTGAATAAAAATAATATTCAGGTACTTAGGTGCTGAAGTAGTTGCACATTTCAAGGTTCGTATTTCTACATACTCGAATATTTATGTCTTCAGGTATTAGAGTATTGAAATACTCCAACGCTCATGAACTTTGAGCCAATAGTGCCACCAGCACTATAGTACTCAGGTATTCAAATACGTTGCCGTCACACACGTAGACATTCTTACACTTGGAATACATCGATGTTCAAATATTCCAGTCGTAAGGGATTTCGTTGTTCGAATGCTCCAACACTCAAGAACGTGAGCATCCAAATACTCCATCGTCAAATGCTCCAGCGTTACACTATTCGGACATTCCAATACTCCAATATTCAAATACTCCAAGTCTTCAAGAATTTGGGTATTCGAATACATCAACGCTCAAGAACTTAGGTATTCAAATACTCCAACGCTAAAGGCTCCAGCGTTACAGTATTCGTACATTCCAACACTCCAACGTTCAAATACTCCAGTGTTCAAGAAATTATGTATTCGAATACCGCCAAATGTCCCAGCGTTACAGTATTCGGGTATTTCAATACTCTAATGTTCAAATACTTCGGTCTTAAAGAATTTGGATATTTGAATAGTTCAACGTTTAAGAACTTGGATATTCACATACGCCGACGTTCAAGGACTCCGATATTCAAATACACCAGCATTATAGTACTCAGATATTTAAATACTTCGGTGTTAGTGTACTCGAATATTCAAATCTTCAAGCGTTGTAGTACTCGGGTATTGAAATGCTCCAACGTTCAGGTGCTCGAGGACTTAAATAAACGAACATTCAAGTAATCAGATAATTCGGCATTCGAATACCGAATCATTTCAATACCAGGGTACTCAGGCTTTTGTCTTGAAATCTAGGTATTGAAGCATTCAAGTACTGATTTTCTAACTCTCCAGAATCGGAGTACAAAAGTCTCCTCAAGTACCGGAACAACTCAATGATTAAAAAATGAGTACAGTCTTGTTCCGATATAAGGCGACGGTGGTTCACCCGAATTCGGGAAATCAAACGAGAGGGCATGTCATACTCTATGTTCCTCCGAGCAGGGATATCACTGCTTGGAACCGTTTAATAGTTTGCCGCTATTTCGAGCCTCTCGCTCATTTTCCGTGTTGCCTTGCGGCCCATTCGAGAACAAAGTGAAGCCGCATAGAAACCCTGATCCGAAATACGGCGGAAGCCGGTCCCCAGGCTTCCTCTTATATCGGAACAAGTCTGTATAATTGGATACACAAATGCAGCATATTGCAAAACGTTGAATTAACCGATTCAACAGAATAAAATTGTGAAATACGGTGTAAGGTGTTAAAACAAGTTTATGGTGCTCGTCGATCGACACAGGGATACCCGCATCACGCCGCAAGATATACAAGTACATACATACTATCTCTTGGAAAAGAAATCGAAAAGCTCTGTGTCATTACGCGGTTTCTTCTACGCAGCTAATTCAATCAATTCCATCGATAGGACTCACACCACGCGCTCTCATGTTCGCGCTAATAAAATAACCCGTCGTGAAGCAGTTGCCGTCGTCATACAAGACGTTTAGGAAAAATACCGTGAATTAACGTAGCCTCGAACACTGTCGTTCTCTCTCTCTCTCTCTCTCTCTCTCTCTCTCTCTCTCTCTCTCTCTCTCTCTCTCTCTCTCCTCTCTCTCTCTCTCTCCTTCTCACTCTCTATCCCATACATACACACATTCACGCGCGCCATTACACGCACACACATACAAACAAATCGCACTCTCTCAAAGATAATTGAGAGTGATACGTGTATTGAACATTCTAGTATAATAGCAAAAACGTCACGGGCGCATTTCACCTACTATAAACGGATAATGCCTTATACTGGTGATCTCTCCGCCGACTATCCTCTCGGCGACCGCCGTCTGCAACGGACTCGTTTCATCCGAGGCGGATAAAGCCCGGTCGTCGCAATTCACAGGGACGATCAATGCCTCGAGAACGCATATCAACGCGATCAACATCTCGTTTCTGTGACGCGAACGCTATGAATTTGTCGCGTCTTTCGACGCTTCGCCGCCGGGTCGTCGTCGTCCTTTTGTTTTCCGTTTTACGGCTCGCCGGCCAGTATAGAACGCGCTCGAACGCGTTTCTCGGCGTCTATCCATTGTGTCGCCGCCTATTATCGCACGTATTATCCACACCTCCGCGAAAGCGCCGGCGATCAAGAACCCGGGAGGATCGGAAAGATTAACTTTTCGCGTCTGACTTAATACTACGATATGTTGCTCGACGGGTCGGAAACGTCGGATCGATTAATAGATTCGTTCGGGCTGTTCCTTCTCTAATTTCAAAGACACCCCCATAATCGATCAGACGATGCGTTCAATTGACGCACACTCTTGGCGCATGGTCTTGAGGCGTTCCTCTCCTTCAGATCGATATTTTAAAATTCTTTTTCTTTCCTATCTTTTAGTTCACTGCAGTTTGATATTAGTTTTACGTGTAAATAGTAAACGTTGTAAAAGAGTACCGATTGAAATGGTTAAACTCGCTTTCTTTTTCGTCGTATACGTGGAGAAAATGTAGTTGTTCTCTTGCATTCGCGGTCAGTGAACCGAACCAATTCTGTCGGGAAACGTTGACGAAGCTTTCCGGGTGCTACATTTTCCCTGAAAATTGTAAAACGCTATAAAACCGTCCGCTTTTGTAGGTTTGTGAACATTTCGAACGAAATCGATTTTCACGTTTCTATGGAAAGAAATTTCTTAAATATGCAGGACAGGGGTAATGTTGCTGTAGCCTTTTTGTGGTAAAATTGATGCTCTAATTCGGCTGTTATTGTCATCGAAAAAGTAACTAAACGTTATGTTAGTCAAATAGTAGCAAGATATCCAAGAGTGATATTAAACATTTTTTTTCACTTTTGTTGGTTTTATTAAAAAAAGAAAAAGTTCGTTTATATGTTCAATCTATGGAATAAAAGGACAAATTCTATTCTTACAAGCATTCTCATTTCTCTGTTCTCATGTATATATAGTTAGAAAACTAAACGTAGGAAGAATTACCGATTTATACCATTATTAGGTTGGTTCGGTAACGATTTAATTGCTCTAATATTCTAAAATTTTTCTCGTTTTCAATTTTCTATATTATCGAACGAAAATCTTTAATAATTTTCTCTCGCATCACAGAATCCACTTATCGTTAATTTCCCTAATTATCTTAGCTACTTGATTGTTAAAGCGGTTGGTACCCAAATTGTTTTGGTCTAGATATAAAGCTGTACACTTCTACCCCGTAAGTGACTAGTTTAATTGATTTTGTTCCTATAGTTAACTAGATTAAATAATCGCCTGATTCCTATCTACATTTTCCCATCTCACATGCTGTTCGGCCACATCGACGTGTATTTATCAAAACCTCGGCTCTCGCCGCAATTGACCGTGTAAAAAGACCTCTCGCGCGACCAACGCGACGATAACGCTTTCCTCATCGGACGCCAATTTAACGTCACTTGTCCAAATTACGTGACTCGTGGTAACGTCGATAAATTACAGCATGCTGCATCGCAAATTAGTTTAATAGCGTGATACTTCGCGTTGATTAGCAGCGAACACCGATTATCCCCAACTAGTAGGAACGAGGTGATAATTTTTAACTGCTTTCGTCATGATTCGAACATTCTTTCGTATAAAAAAAAAGAAGTAATTTACAGTGTTGCAAATGTTAAATAAATTACCTTTCTTTCAACGTGCGAAAACTAAAATTGCATAAATTCTTTCTCTTCAAGAAATTCAGTTACTTTTGAAGCACAAATTGATTTATCAATTTTCAAACCTTTATTAAAGTTACATCTAACGATAGATATATGCAACGAATGTTAACATATTTCATCGTGCAGGCTACTCAGTATGCAAACCACAGCTTCTTGAAGAAACTGTCTACACAGGTGTCACGTTAATGCATCATTTGATTACGAAACAATTTTGTCTAAAGGACAAAGTTCAAACCGGGAGCTGTGTATACGATAGATCCCCCGGGCTGTCCAGACTGTCTAACGCCTACACAAAGAAAAAAAAAAGAAAACAGGGTCTATGAAAATAAAATTTAATCCTCTAAAAACATACTCAAGACAGTTCAGCTGTTCAAAAGGTTAAAGGTAGGATTGGCATGGTGGGATGTATACATAACTGCTTAGAGCCTAGAATCACCTGCTCCTAAAATAACAGAAAACAGTTCAACGATAAAAAAAAATATGGCGACTACGCGGAATAACGGCCACCTCCGATTTCGTTTCAGAAGCATTTATTTAAACCACGTTTAGTCAATTTTGTTTATTCAGTTATATTTTCCATCATTGGACATAGGATAAGGTATCCAATTACTGTGCCTATAGTAATTATGCTTATTTTTAAAGCATAATGAATATTAGAAAAGAGATGTATAACATACATATTAACTGATTCATTGTAATGAAAAACATTTAACATACCATTTTTACTATACATTATGCTTTAAAAATAAGTGTAATTAATATAGACACACTAATTGAAGCATTCGATATTTCATTAAAATCAAACTATATTTTATGTCTTTTGAAAAATAAATTTAGGTAAATTGATAAAAGAAACACAAAAAACTTTAAACTGTAAGTTTCCTGCTATTCATTGAATAGCATTCAATACTTATCGGTGATAAGTTGTAAGTTACCACAATGATCAAGAACCTGTGACAGATCTCAATGATATGTGTCTGTCCTCGTTAAGACTAACAATGTGCAAATCGTATTTTTTTTTAAAGTTCCAAACCATAGAACCATTAAAAAGCACCACCACCTTTTCGATTTCTGCTTTTCTCACGAGCATCTCGAAAGCATGTGTTTGCTTATTACTTCTGGAAATAATGACTCTATTTAAATGGGATTTGACAAGTAATTTGATGAATACCCTTAGAGAAGACTATCGCGTGTAAGAGATTATAAGGTGATTGAAATTGGAGATGGATCCGTTTAGTTCGTAGAATAATCAAAGCTATATATACCGGTAATTATCAACTCGAAACATTATTTCAAATAACATGTTATTTGGTTTAATATTTAATTTAATGTATTAATTATTTGACATAATTATTTCAGATAATTATGAAATTGTTCTTCAAAATTATATCAGCTAACCGGATTATCAGATTTGAGTTTTAACTTTGCAGTTCGTTTTTTAAAAATGAAATTTATAATCTCGTTTGGTAACAAGTCACTTCTCAGATAAATCATTAATTTTGAAAATGGTTCGAGTCATTCAAGGTTGCATGTCCATTTGAGAGTAACTTTCGACAGTTTTATTCTGAAATGGACACGCACCCCAAGTTTCATACTAAAAGAACGAACATTTAATGCAAAATTATATATTCTAAAGGCAAAATATTTTGTAATCAATCCAAACTAAGTCTAAATATCTCGAAACAAAAAATACATATGACTTACAATTTCCTAATTATCGGTGCATAAGTTGCCAGGCGGTAGAAGCATCGAATTGTAAGTGTGTCGATGAAACGTTGATTCGATGGATCCGAACGAATTTATTATGGGATCATACATCTTCCGACCGACTCTCCAGACCACTTAACAAATAGAACACGATCGGCCAACAGCTGCGGTAAATTAAATCACGCGCGTTCCAGTGTATCATGCACACGTAGGATGGCCCGTCTGGCCGCCTCCGGTGTACACAATTTTATTGATCGCCGGTGCAGGGCTCTGTGCGTAAACACGGAAATTCTATAATTACGCGTGTTGTTTTTCTGCTGTCGGGATATATTTTCCAGCCCTTCCAGTGACAACAAAAGAAAGCTCCTCCCCGCGCTCCGAATCCCTCCCGTTCGACGCTCGCTCACGCAACTTTTCTATTTTCCCCGTTGTTTCGTCATCGTTATCCTTTCGCTTTTCTTCTTTCATTTTTCCCGCGACCGTTAAAAATAGTGGTCGCCATCGCGGCGAATCGATGAAGCTGCACACGGACAGAGACGGCTCGGGACAATCTACGCGTACAATAAATTTTCTAGTATCCATTAACTGCACGCTCTCCATCTCGAGACGCTCCAACTGTTCCTCAAGGTATCTTTGTAATCGGTAGACTGCGGATCTTTCTGTGAAGTCTACTTTTCACCCGCAATTCAACTATCTACACCTTTTAACCACGGTCTGTCGACTTTTACAATTCTCGATTTTTTTCAATATAAAACATTGGTATCGGATGTTACTATTTTATACGTAGACATTAATTATTTAACCAGCTAACTGTGGAATTTAATTTTAAAAATCCCTCACGGCGCGGAAAATCAAGCAATGACCAATATACACGTCGAACGCAGGCCAAATGCGGCTATTATAAAAGCCAAAGCTCTGGTAAAGCTAAATGAGAAAGAATTACTTTTTTATTCGATTAGAATTTAACAATTCGTTAACGTTAACTGCACCGCAATAAAGTTTCGGATTGACGAATATACTCGTCAATCACAGTTAATTGGTTAATCGTGAACGTTAATCTTACAAATGATGTCGCCTCGTGCACAAGTCTATTATAGTAAATGCTCATGAATCAGGCTAATGTTTCATATGCACATCCACGCACAACTTGGTTCATGTTTTTTTGAAATCGTATTTTCTGATGAGAAATACTATAATAGCTTTTCTTATTTATTTGCTCCTGTGTAAAATGTATCTGTGTTATATTCTTGTGGTTTCGTATATGTAACGAATAGATGGAATAATTTTTGAATTAGTATTAGTATTTCGTTACTGGTCTGATACTGGGTTTACGGAGTATTAAAAGTGACTATTTTACATTATAAAAATAACAAGAATGTATCTATCCAAATTTTGTAGTGATTCTTTTTATAATATGTACCCAAAGACGTAAAGTTCAATAATTCTTTATGAATGCGTCTTTACAATCGGAATAATCGTAAACTGGAAATAATATTACCTAGTGTAAACACATCTTTCATTTCCTGTAACATCGTGAAAATTGATTTAACCCCTCGCCTTACAACGGAGGTTCTTGAACCTGGGGTACGTGCAGTGCGAGAGAAGTATCTAAATTTTCAAGGGAAAATTTATTTTTCAATAAATAAATAATTTTGCACTAAATATAACTTTCTATATAAAAAAATAGAAACACATTTTTCAAGGGGGTGCGAGAACTTATTTTTAGATTCAAGGGGGTGGGCCGATCGCTGAAAAGGTTAACAACCACTGCCCTACAATAACGAGCTACTGTTTTTTTTTCTTAATTATTTTAAAAACACATTAGCCTTCGATGAGGATTATTCCGATTCTGAACCAACGAAGCGACCATGTTTTTGTGTCAGCTTCGGTGCATTGAATTCCACTGGACTGCTAATGAATGCTCAATTTCTGTTCAATTCCGAGCTTTGGAAGCCACTGCAGGGAAACGGGAGTGTAGATAAAGATCCGCAGTCTATTAATCAGGGACTTTACACCGCAACTATATTGTCATTGCCGATTGCTCTGTCGATACCGGAATCTTGGTAACACGATCAACCTGTAAAGCAAATTCTTCTTCTATCCAAATTCTCTTCTAAAATATCCTTTCAAAAGTTGACTTTACTCTAACTGTACCGAGCACAAAATGTGTTGATATACGTCTTGCAATTTTTTTAAAAATAGGTACTCCAAATTTGTTTAATAATTTCTTTTGGAAGCATCCTTGTAATTCCAATAACAATAGAATAAAAAATGTGAAACCGGTCATTGGACCCTCGTGGTACGGTTATTGTTAGTTTACTCAAAACTGAAGGAAGAAGTAAAATAATTTACAGTAAAGTCTTGATCTAAGTTCAATCCGCTGGTCCGTGCTGTGACGTAGATCGTGTAGTGCGGCTGTATACAGTCAGTTAAACCACTAAATACTGTTCAAATTATATCGTGTTTAATGTCAGTTTAATTAGAGAAATGCCATGAAAGTCACATGAAAAAATAATGAGAAATAAAAAAGTTTTGTATTTGGATTAGTAGTGGTTCACACCGATATACCCGACCCGGCTACGCGGCATATTTCGCGGGGTATGCCCCCAGTGAAGGGGATAGGCGAACTGACTAAGATCGTGCAGCTCCGTTCGGTTTAGATGTTCAGATCAAGGCTTTACCGTATTAGAGTGCGGATCCGTGCGCAAGATAAACATTTTCTACCTGAATCACAACAAACTGAAGTAAAATAGAAATTTATTTTCTGCCTTAATATGTTGAGAATACTTAAACAATATTTTTATATTTTTCTAATGTTCCCGCATATTTCTCTTACTCGTGTTTGTTATAATCGCATAAAATGCACAGTCCAGTAACAATGTTGTTGAAATATCGGTGTCGTTCCGGTATCTTTGATACGTAAGGTTTCATTTTCTAAAAAAAATGTCGATAGTTCGGCGAAAGTCCCCGGCTGAAAACAATTCCAGACTATCAACGATTCGACAAACAAATATCCGAGGACTTCATATCCTCGCACAGATTCGAAGGATTACGACGAAGCATTAAAGTAACGCACAGATATAAACGAATAAATAAACAATGTTATTAATATAACAACGAATCGTATCTCTCCACGAGTAACAAGGAATAACAGTCTTACTTTGTGATTTGTCGATACAATGTCTACTTTGAACTATTTATATATATATATATTTATGCAAACACTATTTCATAAATATACGTATATGCATGTATGTTATGTATATAATAGGTGTATAAATATCTGATAAAATTCAGAATAAAACTTATGTGCACATGTTCCGAAGCTCTTACGTATCGCAATATGTAGTATTTATTTATAGAGGTATGGTATGTATAGTTATCGTAATAATCGGTCCTTATTTTAACTTAAGCTGATGACAAGTCGTTCGGTTATTATTATTCACGTATGCACGAGCTAGAGTTGGTAAATGATCGATCACAATGTTTGTCTTTGGTTATCGATGATCATAAAATAACAAGTATACCTCAAGTAAATTGTTCTTTTTTCTTTTTTTAGTCGTCGATGAAAATAAACAATCTAACTCAGCAACGTATCCTGAAATAGTCGTGTTTAAACGTCTGGAGTTATGCTTCTTAACAATAAACGGGAAATTCGATCTACGAATTGACATGTATTATAGCTTCTTTATTTCTAGGGGAGGCTGCAGGGAATTTCTGAGAATCGGGTCGATCATCCAATCGAGTTATTGAGCGTTCTTCAATTATTTTACAAGACACATCATCAATTCCAAATTTGAAAATCGAATTTCAGATATCGGGTATTTACGTGAAATGCTTGATTTCACGTTCGAGTCACTTTTGGTAGGACAAAAGCACGCTCGATCGAGGAAGAAGTTTCTTAGCCATTTGAAATTTAGAAAGTTCTGTTAACTTGGTGAAGTTTTGATAACTTATTCGAAGGTGAATTATACGAAATTTCAATATCCGATATCCGATTACGCGCGAACTTGCCACGATTGTATCCGTTTTCTCGAATCTTCGAAGAATCGATTCCCAAAAAGGCTGTAACCTCGCCTAGCCAGTGCAACACACCGATTACGAATAAATCTATCTATCAAACGCACGAGATCAAATTTAAGATTGCCACGTTTTTCCTATAATCAATACATTCGATGATTCTATTAATTGTAAAGGATACGGAACGACGTATCTGATAACCCGAAATCGCCTCGACGAAAGAAGTGTAACAATTACATCCCTTAAATATAGTGACAAAAATATCCATTCGGTTATCAATGAAACGACGAACCATCTGTGTGACGAGATCGTAAAGAAAAATATAGATCACTGTTACGTTTCTTGATCGAACCGCGTTTTGTCGAACAACCTGTTCATTAGGTGGCAACCCTAATCGCTTCTCACCGACTCAACAACCCCACGACATAAAATATGGCGACAGTACCGGTACAGTCTGCCTTTAGGTACTATTATGGATATGTGGCGCAATGCTCGAATGATCGAAGAACTATTCGGGCGGCGCGCATCTTGCCTTCGAGCAGACAATGACAAACGATATATGTATTGCGTGCCTAATTCTAGATTACACGGTAAACTCTTAGCACCGGTCGAGTATAAAACACAATTGTTATTCTATCTATACAGCGTTAACGTGATTTAAAGGATCTCAACAAGGCGGAGGGGATTGGGGGGTGGGGGTGGGGAAAGGATGCGGACACGTTTCGATCCGAGAGCTAACGCGCACGTGTCGTCAACATCATTCTTAACACCGTTAACGTTAATCTGGCCGTGGTCGACGCGAGACTGACCAATCAGAAAAATGCGCCCGTGCACTATATATTATATTTGTTTCTCCAGAAAGTTAAAGGAACAGAAAAAATCAGAGAGAGAGACCAAAAATCCCCGGAAACTAAAGGTCCTTTTCTCGTCGACGAGAGGTCACTATTAATATTTAATGTTTCTCTATGGTTTCTCGTCGTCGTGTGTTTTATATTTTTTTCCTCCTTTTTTCTTTTTCTTCTTCTTCTTTGTCGTATTGTTTTTCTTCTTCCTTTTTTTCTGTTCTCATCGTAGCCGTGCTTCGTCGCGGAAAGGCTCCGCGAAACGAGCGTCCTCGCCGGGATTACGTTCCGTGAAATAGATAACGATCGATACAAGCGACAATCGAAAATAGTTTTGCACGAAGAAGCCGCGTCTATGAGTTATAAAATTTTCTGCAAGACAATAAAACCGCTGCCCCCGTGTATTTCGGTATAATCAAGGAAGACATTGTGATTGTTCGTTCTTTAATGTATATATATATATATATATATGTATATATATATAATAATATATATGTATATAGATCCCTCACTCCTTCCCCCGAAATTCACCCTCTCTCTTTCTCCGCTTGTTCCTTCTCGTTTACGTATGTATATTATACATTCTCTTTAATTCGTTCACACTCGTTCCGCCTCTGTTTTCACTCTTTCCGTCTTCTTCCTCTTTTTCTTTTTTTATCCATTTTCGTTTTTGTTTCTTTTAATTATCCTAAAGCAATTGACTTTTATTAAGGAATGATTTTGTGCATCGCGCAGAGTATGTACAGTAACGCAGGTAGGGCCCACCCTTGCGCGATTTTCAGTGCTGAGGAGACGATCGGCGCCGGTATAATTTGCACTGAAACAACCGAGAACAGTTTTTCTTCTTGTTAAAATGAAAACAATCTGCTTCGAGGGGCCGCATACCTTCGGTCAAATAAAAGAAATCGATTTTATAGTAACAGTATATGCACACGGTGTATAAAAAGTACTAGTCATTCGTCTCAGAGGTGAACATACACCTCTGGATCGGTGAACATTTGTAAAAGGAACTTGCCGCAAAATTGTTTATAACAAAGAAAATTGTTGTTAAAGTTTTTTTACATCAACACCATCTACTCATCCAGAAGAGACACAGTTTGTAAGGAACAATATGTCGCAAAGAAATAGTTATTGAGATATCAGCTGTTAATGTTTTTGCAAAATTTGATTGTGTGGTATTATACATACAGACAAAAGCCTACTATTACAGCCCACCTGTCCGTATCGATAAGACAGGACATAATTGTGTTTGTGTCTCGAGACAAATGAAATTTGAAGGGCAAGTTTCTTTTCCAAATGTTCACCTTTGCAGAGGTGTAGATTCATCTCTAAGACGGATGACCATTACTTTTTATACACCCTGTACATATATATATTTTTTCCGATCATGTTAGTACTGTTCTTCTGGGATACAAATCGTGTTTTTTCTTAGAATCAAGTCTAAAAATCGGTGCCAGGAATATCGATGAAGACTGGTCCAATTTGAATTCAATTTTTGCAGTGACACTCATAATATACCTTGTTAAAGTGGCTCTTATTAATATTCGAATGCTTTTAAAAACATGATGACTTTTTAAATATTGGACAACAGGACTTGGATTTTCTTGATAAGTTAGAACAATTAGTTTACTATATGACTTGACATAATTTTTGAAAAATTTGAAATTGGTCGGAATTTACAGAGAAAATACTAAAAGTTGTATTTTACATTTTTTTATGTGGGTATACAGTAAGGGACCCAACTACTGTACCTGGGTGCCAATTACTGTGCCTATATTAACTATATTTACTATATTACTGTACCTATATTTACTTATTTTTAAAGCATAATACTATAAAAAAAGAGATATTACATTTTTTCATTAGAATCAGTTAATATGTATCTTATATGTATATTTTATAATATTCATTATGCTTTAAAAATCAGTATAATTAATATAAGCACAATAATTGTAATCCCCACAGTAATTGAATCTAAGGATTCATACACCTGTCAGTATTTCCCGCATCAACCGATTTTGATGAAATTTTCAGAATACCTTAGAACCTCGATGATTATCCATACTAAGCAATACTAGCTGCAGTGTTAGATTAGATCATTATTGAGTTCTAAAATGAATGTGCACGTGGATTATTTTAAACTGAATTATTTATATCTGGAAGATATTCAGGCAATAAAGAAGATACCTGAGATATACCTGAGACTCGGATAATTGAGGTTCTACTGTATGTATACTTGATACAGATCTAAAAAATGTATTTTCTAAATTTTCCATATACGTCCACATAGAAAAGTTGTAAAGAAACAAGTTTCAGTATTTATTTATTGGTATTTGTTCTATAATTCCGACCAATTGCAATTTTTTAAAGACCTTTCACGTCTTGTAGTAAAATAATTGTACTAACTTCTCAAAAGAATGCAAGTCGTATCTTCCAATATTAACCCCTCGCCGTACTTTGCCGAGTCTGACTCGTGATGAGAATTTCGGGCCAAACGTAAGCTTTGCGAGTCAGACTCGTAGTCGTAATATCATGTGAAACATAAATGACATAAATGACTTTCGCATGTTCGCAAGCATTTGGGGGAACCGCTTGTGCCCGAATTCTTCCGAGTTTCACCAAGGGGTTAAAAAAGTTAACGTCTTTTTAAGTGTGTCTGAATATTAATAAGAGCCACTGTATCTAGTTCTGTAGCATTTTCCTTGTGTTGCGTTAGATTGATGATTAGGTACATCTGGTACTATAAGCGGTGTTCTGCAGAAATGGCTTTAGGTAAATGGTTGCCACGTCCTTCTAGATAAAATACTACTCAAGTATCGTGTAAAAAGATGTGTACATATCGATTTTTAAAGAAGCATAGATTTATTTGAAAAGAAATCATTGATTTCCTTTTACTTTTCAACTATTCGAAAGTATGAAACCCCTCAAGCTGTAACCTCGCTGAAGCAATAATGAGTAACTTTTCGTTGCCTCTTATTGTTGCATGTTCTAAAACATGGCCATATTTTAGAAAAATTTTCAATATTTAATGATTTTATTTCACAATTTTATATCTCCACCGACAATTGTAGATTTTGTATGACCATTTCTTGTATTCATTTTGAAATCCCCTGCAACCCTTCTGTCACGTTTCTGTTTTTTTATCGTTGGGAATGTGACGTCGAACATCATTGTATAACGCGAATAATTTTACATCTCTATAAAATCACTTTTTATTTTGGGGATATTTACTTAGTGCATGTGACCGGCAGAAAAAGTCACGAATGCATCAAGTCTTTCGATATAACTCAATAATTAAGCGAAACAGCGATTCGAACAGCTGAAAGTAGGTTGCATAATGGTTTTCAGAAATACCGAACTTGGAATACTGGAACTTGTTTAACCAGCCAAGTAATAATAATGACAAGTGAGAAACTGCAAAAAGCGACTTCTTCTCCGATTTCGATAATTTTTTAATATGTTGTAAAACTCAACATTTTAAACAACTTCTTTCTACGCATATAAGGTGTGGATTTGCTTAGTTTCCGAGATATTCGCAAGAAATTTATTTTGTACTCGCATATTGAATTATTTGTCTTTAATTTGATCTGTTCAAAATTTATATTGATTCTCAAATTCATTTTTTGTACTAGAATATTTTTTAGATTATCTATATTTAAGTCAAAGGTATTAATATTTCATAATAATGTAATTAAAATATAAAGAACTGTTTATGTCCTAATCAGAGTGCTTTTAAAAATGCTCTGAACACATTAGTGTGCCACCAAATTGATATGTTCGTCCATATTTGTGTGAATCTAATTAATGTGCCTGTATAATCACTGCTCTCTTAAAAATTATTATTCTCTTTAAAATAAGTGTTCTTACGAATTTTTTCGTTATGACATAGAAACATGCAAACGTGAAATACACTGTACCATATAAATACAGGATGTACCAAAAATGTTGTACTTCCTTGAAAGGGGTGATTCCTGAGGTTATTTGTCCGCTATTGCCGCGCACTGATTGGTCCGTATTTTTCGTTAATAACTCTTCAATAAATCTGCAGAGAACATTTTCGCAAAGGAAAAGGTTACTTCAAATCAGCTCAAGAATCATCCTTTTCAAGGAAGTACATTTTTGGGATACCCTGTATATCACTTGGTATTAACTGCTTATTCAAAACTGCTTATTTCACTGTTGTTTTTTTTTTTCAGAGAATTAAACAGTTTCATGGCATATAGTATACCGTACATAATATAAATTTAATTAATTATCTATTTATTCAGTCTGTTAAACAGACATTCCTTAGCTTTTTTGATAAGGTATTCAGGTAAAACTATCGTAAATGTAATCTGCAGCTTTGGAAAAATGTTTAATATACTTCGAGTGTTAAAAAATGCAATATTTTCCTTTGTAACATATACATTAATAGTTTAATTTAATTAAACAAAATAGGAAGCACATTAAAAGAAACACAGAAAGTGCGTCAGTAACAGCGTAGATAGAATTCATTGTAAGTGCTACCGACAGTTTCCGCGAATATCTCGGAAAATAAGCAAGTTTACGCCTTATATGTAGCGGAAAAAGTTATTTAAAATGTTGAGTATTACAAGAAATGAAAAATTTCATAAAAATCAGAAACTGCTTTTCTGCAGTTTGACCCAATGAAATGAAATTTCCTATTATTCTTGTAGAATAAAATTCTGAGTGGAAATGTTAGCGGTAAAATTTTGTTTGTAACAAAGCGTGTCCTCAACACTCAAGATCATTCACCTGACCGGTGAATGAACTTGCTTCAGTCGCGCAAAAAAAATGAAACAACTTTGACACACGGTTTTAAAACTCCATGTCGCGAACGACAATTGCCTCGCAGCGGTATAGTAGCAGTACCGAGAATCATAATTTCGACGGAACTTCGCGAATGTGGGCTGAGTTCGGCTGCGAATCGCGAAATTCCCGTTCCTAATTGAGAAACTTCTTTTTCAGTGGCACGGTGACGCTTCAAAAGGCTCTAATTAGGAAACTCGTGCGTTTTTTGGGACCATGTATCTCATATTCCCTCGTCTTGCCTTTATACGTTTTTATATGTTGTATCCGGTAATTGCGATAAATTCACGTGAACTATGCACAGAATATGTCACAGGTATCAAACGAGAAATACAGCGAGCCGTTGCAAAGCGAAAGTTTTCAACACGTGCACTGGATTTTACTTACAAAGTTACACTACGAATATTATTCCGAAGTACGAATTAAATCGCGGCATAATTGTAATCACGTGCTACAAAGAATAATTTTTAATATAAGTATCCCCATGGTATGCGAATTAAAAAATTAATTATTCAACAAAGTTTGAAATGCGCAGTATATGAAGGAACCGGCGTCATGCTGAACAAATAGGATAATGAAAGATAAACAATAATAAATCATGATTGTAAATTACTATTTTTTAGAGTGAGTATCATTATGCATTTATGAAAGAATTGGTTGGTAAAATATAAAACAGTAAAAGATTACAAAAATTTAAGAATATTGTAATGTCTGTAATTATTAATGTAATGTTTAGTCATTAAGGGATGAAATCAATTTTTGTTTTCCTCCTGCTTCTCACAATCAATGCAGAACGTTCACTGTATACGTTCACGTATTACGCTGTAGCAAAGGTATTCATTTTAGTCTCACTCTTTAATTTAACCGTGAGAAAAATGTATTTCTTTAAACAAAAAAAAAATGAAGATAAAGATAGTAATATTTTCGTTAATTTAGTGTTCGAAGAAGATTCAGTTGATATCATTTTTGCTCTTCATTAAATATCGAACTGGTCCTTCTATATTTTGTAAAATATACGGAAATAAATAATTACTGATATAACTGTATTAGTGAAGTTACTCTGCTAATTTTAGTTGCTTTAAGTTATGGAACTAACTTTACTTTTCTAACATTTTGAGGGCCGGTGTTTAAATCGCCAGATTACTGAATGAAAGTTTCGCGAGGTTGCTTCGAATATCATTGATACACCATCTCAAGGAGGTCATAAAATACGCTAAAGATATCAAATTTCGTCAATTTTTATGTATGCGTATGCAGACCTGGCCAAATTTTATTTGAATTTATATGAAAATTAATTTGAATTTGTATGAAAGCAGAAATAACTATTTGAAATAATTTATTTCGCACCAATATTTTCAATACTCTTATTTGAAAATAAAAATAATGATTTATTTGGAGTAATAGCAATTTCAAATAGTATATTACTTCGATATTTCCTTATTTCAAGTTTGTCAAAAGAAATAATCCTCAAAATAATTTACATCAAAGGGTGTACGTATAAACTAGACTCGAATCTTATAATCAGATCAGTTGATGTGATTTTGAAAAAGATTTTCACAATTATCTCAAATAATTATTTCAAATAATTACGTAATAAAATAACATGCTATTTGAAAAAATATTCCAAGAAATATTATTTCAAAAGTGATTATAGCCATAGAAGTTGCTATAAAAAATATAACATGATATTTGAAATAATATTTCAGATAATGGTATTTAGAAGTGCCCGGGTCCATGCGTATGTGTATGCATGTGGGAGTCTGCGAGGGTGTGCGATGGCGTGTTTTTAACGTGAATGTGTGTATTTGTATGTGTATTGTGCACGCAATCAATTTATTTTTCATGCACTTATGTATATAGATTTATGCGCTTCTCAAAATGTTAATGCTACGCCCACGTTGAAGCGACTTTTCGTTGATATTCCAAGTTTAGGCTGCGGATCTCCATGCAAAATAAAAATTGCCGCTTCGAACAAATATATTTTTAAAGTCTTTTGACGTTCATTTCTTCTGACCTTTTTATTGTTTCACACTTCATCTGACCATTTTCATCATAAATGTATAAAATCAGCAATCTACCCACGTTCCTTGAAAAATCATTGCCTGTTGCCGAATATCCCTTTAACTTTCTTTGTATTTCCGTTCCCGGCAACAAACATACCAAGCTTATTGCCTCTTTCCATTTCCAGTAGTAAAGATCAAAGAAATGTGAGAATTGTGTGTGTGGGTGGAAAGTCATGGCAACAGAAACAAAAGTTTCTCCAGTGTGTATCCACCCATGTTGCTCGACTTACGCATCAGCGCCGTTTACTGTATAATAAAATCTCCGGAACAATACAGTGGAATAACGATCTCATTATCAAGTTAATAAAAAAGTAGACTCGAATGTCTAGAATTTAGCTTTTCGTATAATAGAATCCATATGAAATGAGGTCCATCTGGTGATAAATCGTCGTTAAACTGCGGCTACCATTTTCATACATAATTTTATAAACGTTAGAATTAGGGAAAATTTTTTTTCATCATTGATGTCATTCCATACTGTAAAAATAAGATAAAAATGAATAGTCCTTAGTAATATGGACGTTTAACTACTAATTCTGGTTAATTAATACGTTTCCTTGCATTTTGCAAATAAACATCCACAATTTAGTCGTGACGCTTCAATGCATTTATGTGGACTTGATCAAACATACCGTTTTCTCTTTTCCTTTTATCATTGATGATAATACGTGCTTCAACCATACTCGTTGTTCCCCCACTCTAACTTCCCCTTCTACCGCGCTATTTCCCAAGTTTCCGACGCGTTTCGTCTTTGTCGTGCATACCCGGTACTGGCAGAGAGATAGTAACTTTTTGCCCTCAATTCGTGCTCCCTCCCCTCATCTGGCGATACTTGGTCGTGTATGCTCCGGTACTGTCAGTGTACTCGACCGGTATTGGTAACTTATTCCCCCTACATTCATGCTCCCTCCCATCATCTTGCTGTAACTGCAAGAAGTCAGCCTTTTTCGGTAATCGGACCCGGTCTTCGTAGATTCGCGATAAGGTAGAGTGACCACATTACCGACAAAAATAGGCGAAAAATGGTTTTACGTGCCTCAACTTTTCGTCCTTATATGAGAATATTTTTCGCTGGGAAAGGACTCATTATAAAGAGGAAGGTTATGATTAGCTCCAGTTACAAATTGACTTATATTTTGTCTTGATTCTTTGCGAAATAAAGCCAAAAACTTGAAGCACGTTTTTGAAGTCAGAATTCATAATATCGATAATACAGAACAAAAAACGTGACAGGTTTAGTCACAGATCGTCGGATCAAGACCAAGACCTGCTGACACTGAAAAAGTCACTTGACTATCCCGGGCTCTTAAGCTATGTCCACGCCTACGTGCAAACTATGTCGAGCAACCCATTTGTTCGATAAAAAGAGAAGAAGGCAGCAGTGAGCGAAAAGAAGTTACTCGATATTGCTATGGTGTGCACATAGCTTTAGCAGGTTGGAGCAAACTTGCGTGCGATCAAATTGTGTTCCTCGGATTGCGTGGCTTCGGCTGTGGACATAATGTTTCTGTGAACAGTTTGCTGGAAACGTTCAGGAATATGCAGCAAGAGGCGATAAAAAGACCCTTGTTGCTTCGGCGTGGACTTGTCAGAATGCGAATCATTTGCATCTCGCTCTTACGCAGTGTCGCCAGATCAAGACTCGTTCCCCCACTCTAATTTCTCCTTTTACCGTACTATTCCCTACATTTCCGCCGCGGTCCGGTCACGTAACGCGTATCGTCTCTGTCGTGCATATACTCTGGTACTGGCAGGGAGAGGGTAACTCTTTCCCCTCGATTCGTGCTCCCTTCCCTCATCTGGCGACAATGCTCTTTCGTTCGCATCCAAACCTCCATTTTGACAATCGACGCTCACATGTACTCGCACAGGATTAGTTTCACCGACATAGGCCGGCAACTTCTGTCCCGAAGAAACGATAATTAACAATATAATAATTACCCGAGACCGTTTCCTTCTTGATGTCGGCGTACTCATCGTTCACGGGGTAGCTCGGAATGGTCGAGTAGCAGCTGATCTCCAAATACCCGTTCTCCTCGGCATGCAACGCGGACACCTCGATCATTAATTTCGCAGTCGCGGACATCAGCTGGTCCTTGTGACGCGTGTGCGGATAATGATTCACCAAAGTGATATCTACCTAACGAAACAAACACAGAAACCACTGAATAAGAATTTCGTGTTCCGCGTGAGACTGGTCTTTCGCGTCGACGCGATTGACAGTTACTTTCCGGAAAGTAGTACCCCCTCTACAATCTACAGTGCCCACTCGATAACTGAGAGGCTCGGGGGTTCTTTCGAAGTAGGATTCACACTTATCGAGCAGCCAATCACATGCGCGCTATTCTCTGTGCGTGTCGTCGCGAGCAATAGAAATTACATTTAAATAATCGGTACAACGTGTACGCAATGTGCGTTGTGTGAACTGTGGTCCCGTCTTCTATCAGTCGTGGGCACGATTAACGTAAAAACGTTCATCGTTTTGTGCATCGTACCGCTATTGTATGATATTTATTTGAAAACACTGGAAACCCAAAACCTTAGCATCGAGTAAAATAATTTTTGTGTTATTGTTTAAACATCGAGAATGATGAAGGGAAAGTGATGGTCGCTCGATAAATAAAAGCCTTTTAAGTGAGAACTTGAAACGTCTTTCTGGAAAGGTGAATTTTTAGATACATCGTGAGCCTTACAATTAGATTATTACGAACCCAATGGCTGAAAGGATCTTTTCCTTTCAAAAGCAGGCTATAATATTTTTATGTAGACTTAATCCTTTTTTCTATATAGGAATGTTTGAAAAACATGTTCTGGTATTTTTTTTTTATTAAGCTATAAAACCCCACATGGGATTATTAGCAGCATGTATGTACATGGCTGTGCATGCTAACATTACATTACATAGGTGGCTTATAAACTAGGATTGAGACAATATAATGAACATTTTCGAATATAATATTAACACTAAAGATATAAACAATGAGACTTAAGAAATGAATGTATGAAAAATAGAGGACAAAGAGAGGGTCCGCACAAAAAGGAATTTATATATTTATTGTATAGGGTGGAAAGAAACCCTTGTTGCAAAGTTTGCGATTCAGAGCATCTCTATTATTCTCATAGATCGGACATTGCCATTACACATGATTAGGATCCTGTACCAGACAACCACATGGACAACCTGTGTCAGCAGGAAGTTTAATCTTAAAAAGGGAAGCCCTTAGTTGAAAGTGTCCCGATCGAAGTCTATTAACCCAGCAAATAAATTCTCTAGGTAGCCTGAGTTGAGCAAACCAAGGTTTAGGCCCAGAATGATAACATGAGCTGAAAAAATTTTTAAAACAGTAGAAAGTTCTTTGTTAGGTTCCTCCGAGATGCCGTATTATTTGACGTGGTAGAGGAGAGAGGTCTTTTACTAAAGCCTTTGGTTAACCCAGGATTTTTAGTTTCACCAAGATCAGGAATAGTTTCTTGCGAAGTTCATCGTGTCCACGTCAGGATCTTCTTCATGAATCAATAAGGAAGGAACGTTATTCTGTTGAATTGGATTATTAATAGAGGTCGGGTAGTGTTTAGCCACACGACCTTCCTTCTTACATAGGAAACAAATTAGACTATCCGTTGAGATGAAAATCCAGTATGAAGTATCCTCGAAGTTAACTTGTATTTTCTCCGTAAGTTTGCTTGCATCATCTGGATGGATGTAGATTTGTCGACGAAAACTGAGGATATGTGAGAAGCCTTGTTCAGAGAATCCCACTCTAATGAAGGACATGGGTGAAACTGTTCTAATTTCCATTTGTTTAAAAGAGTCCATTATCACAGAATGTGGGATACCAGGGCACACATTAGAAAGAATGATGCGTTTAGATTTCATGATACAAGGTCTAACGGATACTAGACGGTCTTTAATATTTATACAGTCATTTTTTGACGTGATCTCGGCTACTAAGGATTTCTCAGATAATCTATTATTAGAGATTCTTGAGCCAAACCTTATATTGATAGGATTGATGACCTTTGCCACTGCAAATATGTATTCTTTAATGGTGATGTCATCATGTGCGTCTAGAACTATGGCATATTCCTTAAGGGAAACAAACTTTTTGCATTACACTGGCGTATGTACAGTGGGTGCAGAAAGTATTCGTACACCAATAAATTGGACACAAAAGTTCGTAAAACTGTTGTTTACTAATTATTTTTTTATAAACAATAAGTATTAACATATTCTAGGATATCTATAGAATAGATGCAGTGCAGAAAAAAATGATTAGAAATGATTATAAAATTATAGAAAAGGATTAATTAATACTTTGTAGGATATGCTTTTGAGTTTATAATTGCTGCAATTCTTTTCGGCATCGAATTAATTAAATTCGATGTTACGTGTGGCAGATTTTGATTCCACTCCTCTCTGAGAGCATTTTTTAGGTCTTCTTTTGAGGAAATTTCATGTTTTCTGATTTGACGGTCCAGGTAATCCCACAAGTGTTCTATGGGGTTGATGTCGGGAGATTGCGGAGGAGTTTTCAGACACGCCGGGGTATTATTTAGTATCCACATTTTGGTATTGTATGCAGTGTGCTTGAGATCATTATCTTGTATGAAAACGAAATTATATTTAATGCCCATTTTTTCTGCACTGAAAAGAAGATTGTACTTTAAAATGTCAATGTAAACCCTGTGGTTCATTATTCCATCGATAAATTGCAACGTGCCAACACCAGCTGCACTCATGCAGCCCCAAACAGTTACGGAATCTCCACCGTATTTCACTGTAGGCCGTAAGTTTTCTGTGGATTCAATTTTGTATATTTTTTTTCTCCAAACAGTACAGTGTCCATCTGATCAAAAAATGTAGAATTTGTTTTCATCTGTGAAAATCACTCTATTCTAGTACGTCATTGGCGTAGTGACATTATTATTTTCGAATAGTAATCTTTTCTTTCTATTCGTTTCACTTACAAAATATTTTCTACGGGCTACCCGACCATGATATCCTTGATTTCGTAAAAAACTGTTCACAGTACTAACAGATATATCCGTATTTAAATTATTTTTAAGGTGTTCAACTATTTTTATTGCACTTTTTTTTGGATTTTGCTTTACCATTCGAATATTAACTCGGTCCGTACCTATCAATTATGCTTTGTATCGTAGATCGAGGTCTACTTACAATGCGTGAAATCTCTGCCAAACTTTTACATTGATTATGCAAGTTAACAATAATTTTTCTTTCTGCTATTTTAGTTTCCGCTCGCTTTCGTCCCATTTCTAAACTGTAACTGACAATACTACGAAATTTTCAATGTTACTGATATCACCAATGTTGATAAACATACTGACGATCCACGAAGGACCATGATCGACGGTCCACGATCCTCGATATGATATGTCTACATTATAAATTCTCCTGTAAGCAGTTCACATTGAGAACTGTACGAATAGTTATTGCTTGTATATTTCTGTCGATTTTGTGTTTTTTCTTGTTAATTTTGTAAGTTATGCAAGTAAATCATTTTTTTCTGCACTTCATCTATTCTATAAATATCCTAGAATATGTTAATACTCATTGCTTATAAAAAAATAATTAGTAAACAACAGTTTCACGTACTTTTGTGTCAAATTTATTGGTGTACAAATACTTTCTACACCCACTGTAACTACTGTGGCGTTCTTAACTTACGGTACATTTTCTGTGATCATGATTTCTGTGGGAGAGATTCCTGTACACAGGAATATACCTCTCAACAATTAGAATTGAGGGAAACAAACTCGCAATTCCAACTGTGACGAGCACCGGTATCAGGAAACACAACACTCACTGTATCTAAAGGAAGATTATAACACGCGTAGCTCGTGGATCAAGACAGACGTCTTGATCGCCGATCTCTTACTCGCGCGACATTCTTTAAACATCAGCCGGTGAAAAAAATATGATGTTCTGGTATAAGTATTAAGACATTTAAGAAAATGGAATATTAATAAATCGTTGTTTATATTTACCTCCTTGCCATTTATGAACCATGTCAAATGAGGAACTGGACGCGCAGCCGATGAGGTGCAATTCGCCTCTAGACTTTCGCCGACCACGTACATGCTTTTCTCGAACGTGATCTTCGGATTTTCAGTCTGTGGTACTGTGCAATTTCAGAACGTTGATTTGTAAATCAATTAAAGCTCGTACAAATTATACAAGTTCAATATTCCGTAATTTTATTAAAGGTTAACGAACTGAAATGATTTTCTCTAACAGGACCCAAGCTATACTGTTCCATTGTAAATTGCAAACAGAAGTATTTTGAAAATATTTTATCATTGAATTATTCAAATCCGGTCTTCGATTAATAACTGATTAACCAATTTCAAGCTGTAAACGTGGCACACAAGGCTTGTAAATGATGTGCAAGCTTTGATTCAGTGCGCAATCGGTAACCTTTATCAATAAATTTCATTCACAAAATTGTGTTTAAATCAATGCGTAGAATTTGTCGTGCCGCACGCACCGACGCGATCGCTAAATTAATCGAAACAATTAAAACGTTCGAAATTTGAACAACGGGGTTGTCGAGCAACAAACGTTAGGTTGTGCCGTAAATAAATCTCGAATTATAACTCTCATTTGAATACGCGATTGTCCGTAACTGCCGCGCAGCATATTTTCTTCCCTATAAATGAAGTTAATGAATCTATTCTTTTCGTGCATTAAGGTAGATGCGCTCACTAAATATATTTATGCAGCAGTAAGAATTTATGCGGACAAACGGGCCGACAGCATTTTCACGCTAGAATGGCGCATTATAATTGCAAAGACGTCGTGTTTTATCGCGATTTTGTTTCGCGGTACAGCCGGTACGATTGCATAATTAATTGATCGGACAACGAAAACCCGGGGGGGGGGGGGGGCACGGGCTTTATTGCTCAACTCTTTTGCAGAGCAATCGGCTAAAACGAATATATATGTTTTTTTTTCCCGAACGGTGAATATTAATTGGATATGTGCACGGCACGCACGTTCGAATATCATTCGCAAATATTCGAACACGTTTTTTTATTCGCAGAACAGAAGAAAAATACAGAGATTTCGGTATTTTTCAGCTTCCATCAATATTTACATTGATTCTCCCGATAAAAACTCGATTTCCGACGATAAATTCATTACAAATTGCAAGAGTTATTGTTCTCAACTGTTGCACGCTACACATTATTTCGTCGAAACAGCAGCGAATCAGTGTCAGATATTTTATTATTTTATTCATCGTTTCAAAAATCCCTTAACAGATGATAGTAATTTTTCTTCAATTCCGGTGTTCGCGAAAACGACTATAAAAACGAGGATTCACATAAATGTCCACGGATGAGTAACGAGCTTCCACGATTTATCACGGAATTCCCATGACCATTGAATTACGTTGTTACGTATGAAATATCCGATTTTATAATGCCAATGGTATGAAGCTTCCTTTCAAAGAAATACTTTTACGTTGGTTCATGTATTTTAAAGCACACCATTTGATCCGTAAAGTCCGATCTCGTGTTTTTATAGGAGTTTATTTTAAAGCAACGGTTCGTTCAGTTATCATTGGACTCCGGATTTTATGCATTTATGATAAAAACAGGTATGCACAATATAAAGCAGTGGTCATATTAAAAAGATTTCAGGACGTCAGAGTATTACATTCAGTTTTATAAGATAATTAAGAGAAGAACGAGTTTTTATTTTGCATAAAGATTCGCAGTCCAGTCATCATTATCAACACGCTTGGTTAAAATGCGTAAATGAATGTGCTATTTGTCGATGGTATGACAAACACGATCTTTATAATGAATTTTATAAATAAAGAACATAAAGAAGAACAAACGAACGCAAACGAAGTTATTGGTTGAAGAATTGATCAACTGAAACGTCAACCATTATAAAGTTTCAGATCGTTTCACAATTAGCGAAGCAGTAAGATGTAATCCTTATATAAAGACTGTTCGTTATTGAATAACTCATTGTTCTTTGTACGTTCAAATTCGAATGTCCAGAAAGCGAAGCTGTCAATAAATTTTTTTATAAAATTCATTAATGATGTTCTTCAGCAGTATAGGTTCTTAAGAGGTTTTTATTCATTAAATGGTGTCTGGAAGAAGGGCCTATGTCAGGTTTTTTAAATTTTATAAGAGCACAATTTTGAACAGAAACGTGAATTGCAATAATAAAAACCAGCTGAAAATAACATAGGCCTTTCTTCGATTAGAGAAAGACTGAAAACTGAAAGACATTTTTTGGTTCGTTTTATTAAATGTTACAGCAAAATAAGTTCGGTTTTCCCAAATGGTTTTCTCAAAATCACGACATAAGGCTTCTTCCAGACACCGATTCAATTAGGTCGAGTAATAAGTCTGTTCGCGTTTCTTTTCAGAAATCTTGCAACATTTCGCATAAAGTTTCCGTAATCAATGATATAGATATGCTATATTGTTCTCCGAGCTTCTAACATGTATTTGAAAAGTTAAAAGACAGTGATTTCTCTATATATGTCGCCAAGGCCTGGATGATAAACGTCGCGGAACTATCCCCACTTCCGCGGGGTATACGCCGTGAGGGGCCGCGAAGCTCGAGACGCCTCGGACGCTGAGGAGTGTAAACATAACACGGCTAGGGTGTTGTTGACATATACCAAGAATTCACTGTATACTTTGTTCGTAAAATGCTCGTGTGACTTTATTAAGAAATACGTATTTCACGTCACAGATGGGTGGCGAACGAACTCGTTACTCCACCTGGTAGAAGTTTCAGTTAGGAAGTAACTCGTGGCGTGAAAAGACAAACGTTACGGTTGAAAATCGGCCATTTGTCGTTTAAAAATGTGGCAGAATAAAGCAAAGGGTTACTGGCACTTACCTATAACTTTCATTTGAACGGGTTCGGAAGCCTCGGTATAAATAGGGGACGCCATCGAGACCTGACAGCAATACGAGCCGGAAGCCTCGAAACGTACGTCCATTAGTTTGATTGTCGTGCCGTTTTCCAAGTACTGTCAACAAATTGCGTACGGTTTTAGACTTCAATTGTGTTCCGTCGATTACCTAACACCCCTTAAACAATCGCGCGCTCGTGTATTCATTCAGGCCTGTCGCCATTGTTCCCCGGCTTTATTATTGCCTCTCGCGTAGGACGCTTGAACGAGACGTATCGATCCTTCAAAAATGGATCAAACGACTGGCCTGATCGCGTACGTGTTCGCCGAAGTGGGGAAAACTGTTGTAGTCTCCTTCGGCTGATCGCGTAGGAGTGGTTCAACCCCTATATGCCCTTTCAACTGATCGCCAGATAGAACCGGTATGCACTCGAGAATCTTGATTGCTTGAATAAGTTACAGTAGAACCTCGTCTATACGAACTGATTAATACTAAACTTCATATACATATACGATCTCTTAACCGAGCCTCTACTATACGAACTACAGTTTTATTTCGATATAAGACGCCGATGTTTGTTTCGAAATAAGAAGATCGCTATCCCCTCTTATTCTTTTGAAGTTGTCCGCTCGACATCGCATAGTGCCAGAACGAGATGTCATATTCTTCACATAGAAAGATATCGCTGCTCGGCCGACAACTTGATGGCCTGACCAGGGCAGAAGCATATAATAATAACTGAGGATTAAAAATATATTTATACACTATAAGATTTGTACATATATATTTACCAAAACATTTATGCAAAAATTTTTACAAACAAAGCCATATTTTTCGTGCGAAACTCGTTTAAACACACGTGTAAAGAAAACAATTTAAAACTGAAAATATATGGATATTACAAATTTAATATAAATCGAAAATTCGATTTATCATTGAATTTATAAAACTATTTCTATCTTACCAGCAGCGTTTAATTTCTTCTTTTAAACTGTCAATATTGGCAAATTGACGGCCATTGGCATATACTTCCCTGACCAGTGTGCCCCATAAATTTTCTATGCGATTCATACCAGAGAATGTTTCGTGCTTGAAAGCATTCACAGGAATATTTTGAACCATGAATTGCTGAGCTCTCTTGCTGAAATATAAATTCATTTTCACCAACTATATTTTCTAAAACTGGGATTAACACCCTATGTCCATGTATTTTTCCAAATTCATTTTGGTGGAAACGAAACGAAGGTTTAATTTTCCAAATGTAGAAAAAGCTCACAAAATCATTAAACTTCCACCAGAAAAATTTCTGCTCAATCTTGGGTCATTCTTTTGACAGAGATCATGCCAATAAGAGGAACATCCAGCTGGACCATTTAAATTAAACTTTTTCTCATCGGAAAAGATGACTCTAGTCCGTTCGTCGGACCAGTGCATATGATTTTTTGCAGATTGTAGACGAGTAGCTTTATGATGTTCCTTCCACATCTGTTTTTTTAAGGTTTTTTAAGAACAACGTATGGTGCGTTGTGCAAAATTTGTTATATACGTCTCGCAGTTATTGACAATTGCAATTTACTAACAATTTGACGTGCAACTAATTTGTTTTTTGTCACTTCACTTATGATTGTGTTTTGATCTCGTTTTGTTATTTTCGTATTGCCTTCTGCAGCATATTTTTTCCCGTAATTTTCTCCAAGTTTCAACAAATTTTCCAGTCCAATTTCTCAATTCGATCCCTCCCTTTTCTCAAAAGTTATAATTACTGACTTTCCAACTTCCTTCCGCCATTTTTTTCTTTCACATCAAATAAAAAGTATGACTTAATTAGAAATATGGGACAACAATACCTTTATGATCCTTCCAAGGAACTTCTTCATAATTTCCTTGCCCTTATAATGTCTCTCAATATTTGAGAAAGAAGAGCATTGCGTTTAAATGAATTTCGCACGAAAAATATGGTTTCGTTTGTACAAATGTTTGCATAAATGTTTAGGTAAATATTGTATATGTACAAATCTTATAGTATATAAATATATTTATAATCCTCAGTTATTATTATACGCTTCTTGTTACAATTTTGAACCTTTAGCAAAATCCTTATTTTCTTACGCGCGTTTAAACGAATTTCGGTCACTGTAAGTACTCTGATCCGAAATACGACGACAACCGGTCCCGAGCCATCGTCTTATATTGAACTAAAACTGTAAAACTGTGTTCCTTCTCGAGAATTCTTTCTCGAGTATAATTGATTATTTCTCATTTGTCGAGAAATTCCAGTATTTCTCAAGAAATTTAAATCTAGGAAAGTTCTTATAAATCTCATTTATTTTATAACATATAAATTCTTAAATTCTCTTGAATTCTTATTTAAAACTTTAGAAAAACTGAATACTGAATTGAGTAATGAGTTTCTTGTTGTTATTAAAAAAGAAATATCTAAGAGGAGAGACAAGATTGTTGTATCCCTTATGAAATATCTGTATATTCCAGAATCTCTGCAAAAAGATTCAGAAGATACATTTTTTTATTTAATATCCAAGGCAGATATGTATAAAATGGCAAAACAAATTCTAAGCAGACTTTTTGGAAAATATAACAATGATTCTTATGAAAATAGTGAAAAACGTTCAGATTCCCAGAATGAGAAACTATCACTGGAAAAACAGTTAGAATTAGAAATTGCAGATAGCCTTCAAGAACATAGTGTTAAGAGTTTAGCAACAGAAAAAAATAAATTCCGGACTCTAACAAAGGAATTCCAAACTTTTGAATCCACTGGAAAAAGGACACCCAATCTTCAGCAACTTTTGGATGTTCTGTATACGATAAATCCACACAAAATGAAAGAAATTTTTCTACGACTATAGATTTTGTTACAAAAAAAGTAGATTATCTGGTTCTACATTAGACGCATTATGCTTCTTAAGTAGTCATTTCAAAACAAAAGCTTAATGTTTCACTTTATAATAGTTTGGTAAAAGTTTCCCAATATTTTTTTATTTTATTAAAAATTCTCGAGAATTCTCGAGAGTTATCAAGAAATATAGTCTTATTTCTCATTTCTCGAGAAATGAAAAATGTTGAGAAATCACAAACACTAGTAGTCTCTCCGTAACTGTCATATCTTCGGGTCTGCCTAGCAACAGTTCTGGTAGAAGTGCTACATTCTGGTAGAGGTGAAAGAGAAAGAGGGACTAAGATTTTTCTGACATGGCACTAAACGCGATACCGTTACGATCACAATTACTTGTGTAACAAGCGGTTGATGTTTCGAACTTGACATTTGCGGTAAAGGTGCAACGAGTAATTATAATCGTAATTATATCGTGTTTGGTGTCATTTTAATAAGAAGAACGAGACGAATACGATGGTAAAATCATTAACGATAAACTTGGTGCTTCATCCGAATTTGGGAAAACATATTGGGTATTCCATTTAAAAAACTGAATGTGACCCTCATATCTCAATAAAAATCCAAATTAACAAAAAACAGATTATAACACTATATGCCCCCCGCCCCCCTCCCAGAAACTATGCAACGTTTATCCGAAACATTTTTCCGTAAAACAAATTTTAACTTACGAGTTATTTGGAATCGTCATGTTACGAGACACATCTTGTATAATATAAGCCGGATGTTATCACAACTCGTAAAGTAGGCGAACTAGTTTTGATTTTCGATACCGCGATAGCCGTCCTAATGGGCTAACGGAAGTCGGACTGCGTTAGTGAAAATTTCCCATCGAGAAATCTCGCCAATCGACAACTTCAAAGGTATCAGGTGTTCCGTCAAGCTTTGATGGCTCCCTATGGATGACCATTAACTATAAATTTAGTTGAGATACTTGAAAAGTTAGTGCGTTCTTGCGAAGCATTGGCTGTCATTTATAAACACGACCTTTGCACTACGTTTGAAAGTGGAGCGAGGTGAAGAGGATTTTCGGCGTTCATCACTTTACTTGAAAAATGGCTGCCGAAGCTTACCGATTCATCTCATTGTCATTACATCGCATAAAACCACGGCAGCTCCGAAAATAACTGTTTAATCAGTTAACTGCGAAATTTAATTTTGAAAATCCCTTACGGAATTAAAATTAAGCAACGACGAGAATACGCGTCGAACGCAAGGCAAATACTTCTATGATAAATTTTAGGACAAAAGTAAAGCAAAATGAGAAAAGTTTACATTTTTATTCGATAAAAAATTAACAATTCATTGTTGAAAAGGTGATTGTTATTAAAAACTTTTTATTGTTAAAAATAATAAAATTCATAAACAAGAAAAATTGAAGAGAACAATAATTTTAAGAAATTCAGTTGATTTCAGTGTAGTATTTTTCAAAGCAAGGTACCAAATAATCAATTTAGCTTGTAAAAAATAATATATCGTACGGGCAATGTCCATTATACCAAAGAGAAGAATCACATTTTTTTTGAAAAATACATAACAGTTTTATTGGTAATATAAAGGAAACATACCACCAAATGACATTTTTATTACATCGTATTGAAATTTTCGGTTTTTGTAGTAAATGGAAATTTTTATTTTACACGAGTATACACGTAAATCGCACCGCAATATAGATTTGGATGGACGTGCACACATGTCGAGCGTAGTTAACTGGTTAAAACTGTATAATGAATATAGGCACAGTAATCGGCACCCCACAGTAATTGGGTCCCTTACCCTATTAAGGGTCTGATTAAAACAGTTATGCAGAATCGAAATTTCGGATAACCGAAATTTTCAGCTAATATCGGTTTCGATTACGGTTCTTATTTCGTTTGTTATATCGGTTCGAAACAGTTATTTTTCCGATTCATATATATTTGTTTTTATGGTTACCGAATCAATTCCTGCATCAAATTTTTCGTAATTAATATGTCGAATTTTATAACTGAATTTTTACTATGTACGTATGTATGTTTTATGAAATAGTTATGAAAAAGTAGACAAGTTTATATAGAGCGTAGAGAAAGTAATGATCATCCGCTCTAGGGATGAATGTAAACTACTGGATCGGTGAATATTAGTGAAAGAAACTTGCCGCAAAACTGTTTATAACAAAGAAAATTGTTGTTAAAAATTTATTTACATCGGCTCCTTTTACTCGTCGAGAAAAGGAAAATTGCGAAAGCAACGAGTTATACGTATAGAAAAAAGCTTACTACCACATTCTATCTAACCGTGTCGGTGAAGCAAGTCACAATTGTGCGCTTACAATCGCGACGGTATTTCAGTTCATGGAAATAATAATGATAAAATAATGATAAAAGAATATGATAAAAATAAGTAATACGCAAAATAATGAAATTTACTTATGTCACAAGTCATAATGAACAATTTCATCCGATGTCGAATTAATGATAAAATTAACTCTTACGCCAAAAAAGTGGTAGAAAGTTATAACCAGCAAGGGAGAATATTTTTAATAAAATAAAATTTAACATCCTTTTATAGTATTCGCGTCTTCTTGGTAAAAAAAATGCCTCTGACCTAACCGGAAAACCTAATACATTCGGACTTTCGTAGACGTTAACTGAACCTGCTTCGTTCCGCCTACGCTGCAAAGAATAATTCTTCGCTTCAAACTGAAAATTAAACCACCCACTTGCAATCAAAATGTTAAACCAATGGTTTCTGCGTCTCGGTGTGTAAATTTCGACGAAACTAAACTTACAGTTTGAAAGCAACTTGCACCATGAATGATTTTCACTTTTCATTTCGATAAAAGTTCGTTAAACAATGGCACTGAACATTACCAAACAACCGTTAATGAATAGGAATCGCGAAGTCGTTTTTCTCCATCACATCCAACTTTGGAAGAAATAAATAATGACTATACGGACAATTTTACACGCTCCCCCGTTATACAATAATAAAAAGATATGATCAAAATCTTCGAGAGCATTATCGAAACGCAAAAGAAAAGTTCAAATTTGTTGGACAGCGTGATTGCGAAATATTCTGCTTATCATTTTCGTTTGAAAAATTACTAATCGGCCGAGTTTACTGCACGTGAAAAAATAATGTTCTGACGGTTGCACGAGGTGTGCACACGCGAGAGATTACAAAAATCTGTGTCGTCACGCATGAACTTAATACGCACGAGATCGGTGCACGCAATTTTTTTAAATTGCTAATTGACACCGGCGAAGAGATAAGTATTCCGAATTAAATTAACACTCATTTAAATATTAATCAGAAACGTAGGATGCAGCGATTATTGTCAAAGTCAAAGGTGCTGGAGGTTTTGGAGGTGGGAGTCTCGAGTTCAATGAATTTTTCGTGCTCTAATTGCTGTTAGGTCGACGAGCACGAAGGACCCCCTTCCTGAAAAGAGAGTGCTAAACCGGTCGCTAAGCGAGGAGGACGAAAATTCGTCGCCAAACAACTTTCCCCGGCGTCTAGGTTCTTCGGGCAAACTACTTGACCTGGATTATGTTGTTCGTCATCGTGATTGATTTACTTAAGGCCGAGGGCGAAAACTTCGGAGTCATCAAACGCCTCTTCGCAAGCGGTAGGAACAAGGACCTCTCGATGAACGAATATATCCAATTAAAAACAGCTCGAGTTACCATGTTTACGTTCGATTAGTTAATTAAAGACGTTGACTGCCCAGCCAAGTTGGCTGAGCCAACACCCTCCAAAGACTCAAACTGCAGAGTCAAAAATTTATCACATTGGTTACTCCCTTAATCCTTCTCGATCTTATCAAATCTTTGGTTTACGAAAATATTCAAATGTTTTAATTTACAATTATTGAGACCGCAAATATGTATTCATACGGAATCATACACAGTAAAGACTTAATCTAAGCCGAACGGAGCTAAACGATCTTAATCAGTTCGCCTATCCCCTCCACTGGGGGGCATACCGTGCGAGGGATCCAGAAGATCGAGCTGCCTCGGGTCGGGTAAATCGGTGTGAACCACTACTAATTTGAACAGTATTTAGTTGTTTAATTGACGGTATGTAGTTTGTCTCCAGAAAATAGTAGCTGCTCTACACGATCTATGTCACAGCACGGACCCGAGGATTGAGGTTAGATTAAGACCTTACTGTACATATAAGAATCGCTAAAAATCATGATGACATAGTGTCAAAAAAGACATTAAAATAAATAGACTGTAAATTTTATGCACTTCTGGAAAAAATAGGCTAGTAGGAGACAAAACTGTGAAGGTATTAGAAGAATTTAAAAACATTGCCAACATATTTTCTACTTATTAAAGTTACGCAAAGAAGAAATACATTTTCATCTGATTTTCCTTCTTTAGGATCGACTCGGACAATTTTCATTTGATAAGAGTTGCAGTCTGGTAAAAAATTGTTGCATGAAATAGCGAAGAAACAGACGATACAGACAACTGCTGCATTATGCATATAACATGGTTTCACTGTAAAACGGTCCGAGAATTGGGAAGTCCAATAGCATTGTGTTTTCGCGAGGAGAAGCACAGCATTCAAGAGGGAGAACTGTACGAAAATACGTCGGTGAATATTAAAAAGTTTGAGGATCTGTAGAACAAGCAACAATAAAAGAGAATTCAAATTAAAGGGGCGAAATCACCACCGGAAAATTGCGACCCCTGAGGCTATCTCGAAAAGTTATTGGAGGTAAATATATACTTTAATTTGCGAAGTTGCATGGTTTCTTGTGTAAGGCGATGTAGTAGAGATAACTTTTTACTGGCACTAAAATTTAAAGAAACGAGGGTTGCAGCTCCGGTATTTACAATCCTTTACGTATCCGTGTGGAGAATACGTGTCAGTGTGCGTGTACAGTGAATGCAAGATATTTTTTCGACAGGCGAGCTTGTGGCGTGCTTGTTCACAAAAATATGTAATAAGCTCGTGGCCAATATAAACATTTATATTAGCCAAAAGTTTAATTAGTGTAGTATTTCACGTTGGACTGCAAATGTTACACATTTATGACAAAAATGAAATATAAAATTTCAACCTTCTCCTACTTATTTATCTATTGTGTATGTTTTAATTAGCGAGTTCTGAGGATACAAATAGCGTTACGTTTGTCCTTCAAAATTGATCAAAATTGTTGTAAAAAATTTGCTGTCATTCAAAACAGTGTTGGTGTGACATACTGCTGTATCGATGATTCTGACAAACACATTTGTTATTCATAGTAGCGAAAGCAAAACAGAATGGTCTTGTTGGATTTAACAACCTAACTCTTCCCGTTCCAGTTCTTAGCATCGCATAACACGGTTTCGAGAAACACAGCAAACCATGTTATGCAGGATTCGCCTGTATTTCAATGTACGTATGTCACAAGGAAAGAGCAATATCTCGTTTGTCCTTCTGGCCGATTTTCCAGGTATCGGATGCATGGAGCGAGGGGAATTTTTCCTCTATTTTGGAAAAGTAGAAATATACGTACGTTCGCTGGAAAATAAGATGTGTCACGAACCGCGTGCCGGTTTTTATTATTAACGCTGCATGTTACGTTGCACGTACTCGTCGAACCGATCCTCCCCTGATATTATGTCCTTTCTTCATGCCTGACCACGTTAGCGTTACGCGTAATTTCAATTTTCCCGTAAACTCGTTCTGCTCGTTTGTGCGGTATCCTTTAACCACCTCGCGACCACGGACGAGTTATATCGCGACGCAATGTCGCTTGCGCTATGCCACAGACGAGTTATCTCGCGACCAAGTTTCGTTCGTATGTCGCCACCAATGAGCTATTGGGATGATTATTGGAACGAAAGTTTTAATTTGAAAATATTTTTGGCAAGAATGATGTTTATTCGTCTTTTACGTGAAATATTTAATAAATAATTTAATAATTTAATTAATTGATATTAATAAATAAATAGTGCTACACTACGATGCTACATCGACATGGCATCTCAATCTATTATCGTGCAGAGCTACTTGTAAACGAAACTTGGTCGCGAGATAACTCGTCTATGGCATAGCGCAAGCGACATTGCGTCGCGAGATAACTCATCTGTGGCACAGCGCAAGCGTCTGTGGTCACGAAGTGGTTGAGAAAGGCGGGCTTGCTTATTCCCTCTAATAGAAACTGATGGTACTTATCTGATTCCTTGTTAAAGGATGTACACCGTGTTCGGAAACTTTTTGCCGATACTTCGCCGAGAGAATCTTTTTATAATAAAGAGATTGATTTCTCGGTCCCGGTGCTTCGATGAAATCGAATTAGTCTATACAATACACATCTGTGCCGGTGATTATGAAAGTTAAATAAAAATTCCAAAAGAAAAAATTCATCTTTTTGCTTGTGCTATGTATTACGTTGTTTGTGTTTACCAATTATATCCCTTAGCACTCGAATGGCGACTGTGAGGCGTCACAAAAATTGCTTTGTTTGTATTTAATAAATTACTAAACATTTCAGTATTGTGCGGATAAATTGCATCATTTTCGTATGTATAACATAAAATATATATATATTTTTTATGTTATATATATATTTATATATATATATATATATATATATATATATATATATAAATATATAAAGTGTATATATAGAAGGGAGATATTCTAGATTGGAAGAAATATTTGATTTGGTTTTTAAAATAGCTTCGAGTGTAAAGGGATATATTTAATTGAAAAATTATATAGTGTAATGCGTCAATTGTCCGAACTAATTGGGACCGAAGTAGTTCGGAAAATCGAAGTGTTCGGATAATGGAATAGTTTTAAAATTACTTATTAAATACAAGATTGCTACAGCTGTAATTAGAAATGCGATTTATAGTACTTAAAATATATGTATGTACATGTATCGTACCATTACGACAAAAGTGACACAAGTGAAAAAACTACGTTCTTCAGAAACAGCGAAAAACTGTTTTTAACATAATAGAAACTTGTAGAGGCGTGAAAAGTTATCGCTAGACAGAATATAATCTTAAAGTAAACAATAATAATGTCATTTTTGTTACTTTAGCCTTACAATCTTTAAAAACAACCCTTTTGACTTGTGACGTTTTTTATTTGTATCTGATCCACACAGAACTGACATATTTTGAGTTGTGACAATGCCACCTGGCAGCTAGATAATGAAGTTAAATTATTACGCTTTTGATGACTTACGAAATAATGCTTACAGAATTCATTAATAGTGATAACTCAGAAATCGGGATTTTGACATTTGTCACTTTTGTTGTAAGGATGCGATATGTATACGATACATAGTAATTATACATATACATATAATGTTAACAAAACTTATTTGTTAAAATAATATTTAATTTTCTTTTGTAACCATCGCAGACTGTCTTTTCGAGATCTCTCATTCACTGTTTCGGATAATCAAGCTTCGGATAATTGACGCTCTACTGTACTCTATACGACATTTTAAATGTTCTCGTGGTGAAATATTTTTTTTGTCAATTCAAACGCAAAAGTCAAAATATTTCGAAGAAATGAAACGTGACTTCACTTTCATAATCACCGATATATTTAGTAACTGTTCATTTGAGAAACTAATATGACGATTTTCAATTTGAAAGACTAAAATTAACGGCAAGAACGTTCATATCACAATGTATCTATTTGCTTCTAATTTGAGAAATTGCCATCATGATTATTAATTCTAAGAATTAATAATGCTACAAAGCTGTTTTCTAACACATATGGCAGCTTCTAATTTGAGAGATTATTGTAGCGATTATTAATTTGAAAGATTAACATTGCCTAACGTTAACAACAATATCACGATGCATATATTTGCCTTTAATTGGACCAATTTTCATCGCAACTATTAATTTCGAGAATTAATGGTCGTAATGATGACAACGCTATTTTCTGATACATACGGCAGCTTCCAATTTCAGAAATTATTATAGGGATTATTAATTTGAAAGGTTAACTATGACGTCAACAACGACGCGACGTTCCTATGATTATGACTACATTTGCTTTTGATTTGGGAAATTATCATCACCAATATTGATTCTTAAAATTAATAATAGTGACAATATTAATTCTTCACATTAATAATAGTTATATATATTTAATTTGTGGAATTATTCTAATGATTATTCATTTGCGAAATTAATAACAATAATAATCACGCTCTTATCACATAACATTGGCCTTAAGAATTGATAATGGTAAAACCAATGCATATATAGTCTTTTGATTTGGGAAATTATTATAAGGATTGTCATTTGGAAGGCTTAATAATAATTATAATATCAACGTAATATGAGAAATTATTATAATGACTTTTAGTTTGAAAAACGAGTAATAACGACAATAATACTGTTCAGACATGCTAGTTAGGGACACATGAACGATAAATGAAGTGGCAATCATGTAAATGGCGAGTGGAGTTTAATTGCTGTTTAAATACCTAGCCATTATAATGAACAGTCCGTGGACTTTTCACATTTACGATGAAACGAATGTCTTTGGAAGTCTTTGTAACGTATACACGTTTAATTTAATAATTATACGCGGGCGTAATGTTACACTGCGCAGATATGAGCGGAACGCGTTCCAACAGTTGTTCATGAAAAAATTACAGTAAATAATGTATGTATTTAAACATATGCGGTTGCACTATTAAAAAAAACCAACACGAGAAACATATCTTTAGGAAAAAGATTCGGTGAATCGCGACGAATTGGCTTATAAAATTTTTCAAAAAATGCTATAATATAAAATTCAATAGAATTTACTAAAATTTTTCTACAAAAATTGTTTTTTGTTGACCGTGTTTGCGAAATAATTGGAACACAGAAGTATAGAAAGCTTCAAAACAAATTTAATATCCACCTGTAAGTGACTTGTTTCGTACATCGTATAACACAATATTAAATAAGAACAAGGCTTAACGTGCACGTTCAGTTTTAACGTGCTAAATGCACCGGATCGCAATTTCCAGACATCGGCGATGAAGTTACTGCCACGGTGTTATCAAGCAAAATTGGATAGCGAAAAGAAAACCGGCTACTGTTTGCCGTTATTCAAGATGTAAAATTTGTTTTAGGAAATTATCCGGCAATGCTCGACTGGTTGCTGGCTGAACAAGCACGGTGAAATAATTGAGCGATCTTGTAAAGGAAAGCCTTGTAGTATCTGGCTGGAAATATAAGAAAAATATTCAGAGAAATAGTTGGAAGTAACACCTACAAATATAAATAATAGGAGTCATCATTTGAAGACTAATAGTCAGAATTTGAAGAATATGAAATATTAATTTATTATCAAAATATCAATAGTGTGAGTTTATATAAAAATCAAGTTAAAATAGTCTGAATTTGAAGAATGCGAGAGATTGGTTTATTATCAAAATATCAGTAGTGAGAGTTCTCATAAAAATGAAGTTAAAATATTCATAATTTGAAGAGTTTGCGATATTAGTTTATTAATATTGAAATATTAATAGTGAGAGTTTTTATAAAAAGCAAGTTAAAACAGCCAGAATTTGTAGAGTGTACGATATTACTTTATCAAAATATCGATAGTGAGAGTATAAAAATCAAATTAAAATTGAATATAATTATTTTTTTTTTTTGAAAATGTATTTTTATTGAAAAATATATTTGTAGGTGGAACGATGTGATTTTATTTACTGCCGATCCTTCGTTCGCAATTTCAAGATGTAGAATTGAATAACGAACAGAAAAGCAAGTAGTGGTTGTTAACCGTTAAAAGTATAAGATTTATTACAGAATGTTATTATACAATGGTGGACTGGTCGATGCTGGTAGAACAAACAGGGTAAGATAACGAACAATCTCGGAGAAGCTTCAACGATCTAACTAAAAGTCTAAGAAAAATACTTGTAGGGATAGCTGAAATGATTTTCACAAACACTTGTAAGGTAAAATAAGAAGAAAAAACCAGCATCTGAAGATTCTGTGATGTTGGAAAAATGTTTGCTTAGGTTCCGATGATCCCTTGTTAGCAATTACAATAAGTAAAAGAAGTTAATGCTGCATTGTTATGAAGTAAAATTGTTATTCACGACACAGGATTTGTCTTATAGGAGTTATGATAGAACATTGAGTGCTGGTTGAACAAATATTGTAGAATAATTGAGCCATCTTGTGCACAAAGATATAACTAAAAATCTAAGAAAAATGCTCTTCTAGGAATTATTATCTAAAGCCCAAAACGGAAAATTATACGTAATGAGGCTCATAGCACTTGAAAAAGAATGTCAGAAAGAAAAAAGCACTTCAAGACTGTGGTGTAATGCCAGCTGGCTAAAACGAAGTTAACCTGCATCAGGTCACGAAGTTGTTGCTTCGTGGAATAATATAGGTTCTTCCAGCTAAAGTAAGATACAGTAATAGTTTGATATGACGTGAAAAGATCCAAATGTTATTTATATCGTGTACAGATTCCCTGGTTGGAAAGGATAGCCAATAAACAAAACGACACCAACCGTAAGACAATATTAATACAGTAGCAAAACTCTGTCATTTTTCATTATTTTCTTATAAAGCTTTTGCTCACATATTTGTGACATTTTTGTGATTGAAGTGACATCAAATGCGACACAATTTTGATCACATTTTCTTAGTCGTTTAATCGACGATGTGGTAGAACCTCGATTATCCGAACTAATCAGTGAAACATGAGTGTTCTGATAACTAATATTGTGTAGCATGTATTAAATTAAATATTAAATTAAATAAAGCATTAAAGAATAATAATAATAATAACACTGAACAACATCAAATTTGATCTGCAATAACTGTGGGTGATTCTTATAGACTTTTTCATTCTCAAATCAAATCCGAAATCAGGATTGCTCTATCTCGCAACGTATTCGAAAAACATTGGTTTTTGTAAAAATGCCTGATTTTGATTAAAAAAAATGAGGTGTTACGCGAAAACTAAACCTGCGAGAAAGTTCAGGTTTGAGTCAAAAGATAGAGAGGGCTCTCCTCCATATATCCATATAGTCAACTATATTTTTACGTACTTCCTAATGCTTGTTTTTGAAAAAGATATGACGTGGGTAGTTTATACGCTCTATTTTTGTATTTAGGTGAAAAATCCTTTATTCAGTAGGAATTTTCTATACGGGAATGAATTCTACAGTCATTTCTGGTTTAAAAACTATTCATGAAAAGTATTTGTTTCGGTTACTATATGAGCAGGTTAAGAAAATATTAATTGACAGATTGTGTGCGACGCGTTCGCGCCACACAGCCATTGCTTTTCTCGACTCGCCAGGGCCGTAGCTATGCATTGTCGACATTGATTCGACTCAAATATGTCTTTGCTTACTATGCATAAATTACATACATTTTCTTGTCTTTTTGGGTGTCAATCTATACATAAAACTATGAAAATACTTAATAAAGAAAAGAAAGAAAACTAAATAAAGAAGAAAAGAAAAGAAAACTAAATACAAAAACTTGCCTACTTCTGGTGTAAACAAATTTAAAAATCTTATCACTTTGTCTAACGCTTATACATGGTATTCCGATTTTCACAAATAACTGTCCAACAGTAATCTGCAAGCATCGCACATAAGTCTTTTCCTTGGTAACGTTTTTCTATTGTTGAAATATCTTGATGAAAGATTAATGCAGGAATCATATTCCTGCGTTTTGATTTAAATACAATTTCGTCATAAATATAACAAATAGGGTCTGGCTGATTTTTCCAATAAATAGTCCTGTATATGGATCGCTTCAAATTGATCTTGAGAGAGTTCGACTTTGGGAGAATTTAGATACCATCAGTTCGGATAATCGAGATTCTACAAAATTGTGAATTAAACAAACGAATACGCTTCGAGTCGTGTTATGTTTGGTTTTATTTTACTCAGACAAAAGTGACGAATACGCTGATAAAAGTTCCGTGGAAAGAATGTTATTAAGAACGAACAAGTTTTACCATTGGATTAGTATTGTCTCACCGATGTATCTAACCATATCACCTCACACTTCGAGCTACTAGGCTTTTCATGGTGTACACCCAAATATCGTGCACATCTCTGTCACATACAGTCTGTTCCACAAGAGCGTGGACGCGATATCTGAGTGCAAATAAATCTTTTCTGTAAAAAAGGTTGTATGGTCGAAAGTACCTTTAAAGAACTAATACGCACTTGCTTAATAACGTGTCCGATCACCATCATTGACGATTATTGCTCCACAACGTTTGGGCATACTTTCAACCAGCTTTGCAGCGTATGAGACAGGAAGAGATCTCCATATTTCTCGAATACGGCGAACTAGCGTTTTCAATTTTAAAATACGCTTTCCTCGGAGTTTGTACAATACTTCATGAGAGACTAAACATTTTCGATTAGATTGGCATCGGGGGACTGAGATGGCCAATCCAACACGTTAACACCATTCGCTGTTTTCCAAGAATACTGCTTCGAATCGTTTAGCGCAGTGATGAGCAACTGGCGGACCACGGTGGGCCAAAAGTGGAAATCTAATACTATGCGCGGGCCGCAACGAAGACAACATTAAATACTTTGTTGCGTCGCCAGTTCCAAATTCAGTCTATATATTCGCTACGGTCTCTTAATGTCTCTTTAATGGATTTATTATTTTAAGCCCCTGGTACACGCATTGTACCACGACTTAACCACCGAACTTTAGTGTTAAAAAGAATATTCGCTTTCCATATCTTTCAAAAATTCTTTAAACTCACGATGGTCGTTGAGATCTAATAAAATTTACAATTTTAATAATAGGTGGAACTAAATTAGACATTTTTAGAACTTTAGCACCATAATTTTCTTGCTGTAAAGTACAATGCGAAATAAATATTTCACGGCCTGTTAAATTTTTAATATCTTTCGATAATAATCCCGGCAAACCAACATTCATACTCGACATGGCTCGAGCTCCATCTGTACTTAATCCAACAATCTTTTCCATTGGGATATTAAATACATTCAGAACAATTTTTATTTTTCTGTATATACCGACTCCGGTAGTAGTTCCTACAATAGGAACTAAAGATGCAAATTCTTCCGTTACATTGAAATTGGAATTAGTTCCTCTTAAAAATACAGCAAGTTGTGCGGCATCATTTATGTCACAATTTTCATCCACAGCTAGAGAAATCCATTCTAATTTGGAAATATGTATGTGTCCGCAAACTTTCCTCAATAATCTCTGATAGTTCGTCAATTCCCCTTGCGACTGTAAATCGCGACAAGCTAATTTTGAAAATTATATCCTTTTGATTGGGGAAGGCGGCATCTGCTATCGCCAATAAACATTCTTTCACAATTTCTCCGTCATAAAAGGGTTTCATCTTTTTTGCCAAAATTTGACTAACAAGGTAACTCGCACGAACTGCCCTATCTGCGGTAAATGCAGTACTCTCAAGTGAATTTCGCAGCTCTAAATTTAAACTTGCTTGTAATTGACCCACCATGTCTTTGCGCAACTGTTCTTGCAAATTATTAAATTTTAAAGAATGTTTGCTATCATAGTCTATTATATTATATTTTATCAACATAGATATTTTATCACTGCATATCAAACAAACATCACTTTCATTGATACAAGTAAAAAAGTAATCGTACGTCCAACTATCGATAAACTGACGATGTTCATTTTCAATTTTACTTTTACCAGAATTCGAGCTCATGGCAAAATATGAAAATACTCGACCGTTATGCGAAGAACGTGTTTCCTGGTACAGTTCAGCGAAGACTGTCGAATACTAGAAAACATAGCCGAGAAGCAACAATAATGTATTGCAAATCGTGGATGAAGGCCTGCGGGCAACAGTGCAGCGTCGCGGCGCGCTGTACCGGGTTCCGACGGGCCGCAGTCAGTATGCTACTGGGCCAAATGCGGCCCGCGAGCCGCATGTTGCTCATCACTAAGTTTGGCGTATACGGCACTCATCTCGAAATGACTTGAACTTCTCAGTGACAGAAATGTAAGAGAATTGGGGCTATTGCGTATTAGAAGAGACATTGTATGTTTGGACGGGCACAGTCTTTGCTGTATTGAGTATCAAATTTCACAGATATCGCGTCCACGCTCTTGTGGAGCAGACTGTATATCGAGACACAACAGTCATTTTATTTACTACCGGCCCTTCGTTCGCGTTGCCTACTTCTGAACCGTAATGGTTCACCGGCCGTATTATCGTCGCAGGACATAATATGTGTCACAGGGAACAGGGTGCACAGAACAGACGCGTTTAGTAGACGATAAAGTATATGCGTCACTTTTTCTAGGTTAGCCCTGACGTTTCGGGCACAATGCGGCTTGTAACGGAAGGTAAATCGTGCGATGCACGAACCGCGTAACATTACGAGCACGACAGAATGCGAGTTGAATCCACCACTCGATACCGTTCCCTTTGTTCTCATTCTTTCTTCGCTGGTTCGAGAATATGTGCGCGTACAGGAAATAATGGGGGATCGTGCGAACCTTGCAGTATTGTAGCGCACAAATTTTTCCAAACAATCAACGATCACAATATTTCTACTAATTTTTTGGATATGCATTTTTGAAACCGATACAACAAACAACCGAGTAATTTTTCCTCACCTGCTGAAACTGTCGCTAAATTCACTCGAAATAGTAAGGACTATTTTCGTGAGCAACAACGAAACCACAAGGGGTGGTTCTCCAAGACAGTATAAAGACGAGAATGAAGAATAACAAAATTGCGATTTCTGCTTCATTTTTTATTTATTATCAATTAAAAATCCCCCTAAAATGCGGCAACCCGACCAACAGAGGTGTACGTTGCGTACGACATAGAGGCGCGCAAAAGTCACGTATCAAAACCTCGCTCGCACCCAGCGGTTAGGCTTTGACGTCACACACTTTAGCCAATCATTCGGCTAAAATTGAAAATCCGTGTGGAATGACCCAATCGGACGGTTTACACGCCGAATTCTTGCGTGGCACGCGGAGTATCACGCAGAATATCACTATGACGTGCGCAACGTAGAGGTGTACGTCGGGTGTTGGTCGGGTTGCCGAATTTTAGGCGGATTTTTAATTGTTAATAACTAAAAAGTGAAGCCGAATTCACAATTTTTTCTCTTCATTTTCGTCTTGTATTGTCATGGAGAACTATCCCTTAAATTTTCTCCCACCTATAGTCGAATAACCTGTATAAGTATAGACTTCACATACACAGGGGCCAAAAAAATGTTGTACTTCCTTGAAACGAATGATTTCTCGAGCTATTTAAATCACTTTTTCCTTTGCGAAAATGTTCCCCGAGGCTTCGTTAAAGAGTTATTACAGAAAAACATGGACCAATCGGAGCACGGTTACAGCGGACGGATTATAACTCCACCAATGCCAACACCACATTCAGCGGAAGCCGCTGTAATCGTGTTCTTATTGGTCCGTGTTTTTCGCCAATAACTCCTTAACGAAGCAGCAGAAAATATGTTCGCAAAGGAAAAAGCATCTTAACCTCAAGAATCACCCCTTTCGAGGGGGTACATTTTTGGTGCTTGTTTAATGCATCCGATTGTAAGACTTGCTATGTGTAAAGGGAAATATAGTTAATTGTATTGTACAATTTAGGTGGCTTATGTTAGTTGTTTAATACTTATATTACATAAATAAATGTACTTGTAAATATCGGTAATTATTTTTATAAAGAAGCATCGGTGGTACGACCGAGAAGGTGGTAATTCTGGATAAAAAAGAAATCGAAAATAAAGAATATAATTTTGTCATTTTCGACTTTGTTTTCGAGAAAGTCGACTTTCGATAGGAATCGTCTGACACGTCTGATCATGACCAACCAATTCTACTTCCTGCATATGTATATAGGGTGTCCCAGGTTTTAATGTTCAAACTTTGTCAGTATATTCTATGGCACTAAATAAGAAAAAAATGTTATGTAAACATAGGTCACATAGAGCTATAAAGTTATAACAAAAATACAGAATAGAAGTAATATGGGAATATTAACCGACTTGCTGTTATTGCAAGCATTGGCTCAAATAGATCAACAATATTTACATTCAATGTGTTTATGTAAGCTGTGTTTACTATCTGAGGTCATTTAAGATTGAAAGTAATTTTCGCCAGTAGTAGCTATTAGTAAGTTGTTAGAGTTCATATCGAAATGTCACAAGTATTTACGAATCGAGAATATGCAGATATGCATTTCATTTACGGCTACTGCAATGGGAATGCCCGAGCTGCTGCGAGGGAGTACCAACAATTATTAACAACAAGATCCTTCGAATCATGTCTCGAAGGAAATAAATTCAATGGAGTTACAAGGCAACGAAATCGCACATCAAGAATATTGAATTTCTTGAATAATAATCCAAAAGCAAGTGTTCGTAATGCCTTGTATCAATTGGTGTTATCATGGTCAACTGTATGGCGAACTGTCCACTCTGATAACCGACAACCGTCTGATTATACCAGCTGATTATAAAAAACAATTGGAATTCTGTCAGTGGTATGTGTATTCAGTGCAGCAAGATAATTTATAACCTTACGCCACTCGACTTCTATCTGTGAGGAACTTTGAAAGATAAAGTTTATCAAACACGAAAAAATTCACGTAATAAATTAATATAAAATATTCAATAAAATAAAACAGAATAGAAACAAAATTCTCAGAGTTATAAATTCGATCTTTGATCGCTGTCAATCATGTATTGTCAAGAACGGTAGACATTGTGAAATGGAGTATTAATTAACTCTCGAAGTGACGATGTCAGGTAGTAAATACATTGATCTATTCGAGCTAATGCTCGCAATAACAGCATGTCGGTTAGTAATCCTATATTACTTGTATTTCGTATTTTTGTTATAACTTTTTAATAAAGCTCTATGTCACTTATGTTTACCTAACATTTTTTTCTTATTTAATGCCATAGAATATATTGACAAAGTTTGAACATTAAAACCTGGGACACCCTGTACATACTAAAGCACGCGAACCTAATGGATCTAACTCGATTTTCTCGAAAACAAAGCCGGAAACGAAAAAATTTTATTCTTTACTTTCGGTTTGTTTTTCATGTAGAATCACCTCAATCTCGATTATATTACCGATGCTGGGACACCCTGTATAAAATTTTTATGGTTGTACAAAATGTCCGGCCGGCAGAGATGTAATAATCATTAAAATAAGATGTACGAGTAATTAATTTATTACACCTATTTTTTGTATACAAACCTTATGTATAAAATGGAAATTTTATAAAATTGTATTTTTTCAAACAATAAATTGAAAATAAAATGAAACTACAATAAATATTAATCAATTTTCTGATCTAAACATTTTTGAGACGTACATTTCAAATATAACATTTTGTTTTTTCGTCTAACGGATGCAGTGAATTGTTGTTATGTTGTACAGTATTTAAAAAATTCTCACTTTATAGAGGGTGTGGCCGAATAGATGGTACAATGTATAGCCATAGTCTACATAAGAAAAGAATAACATTTTTTCGTTGGACGCCTCATTTTCGAGAATATCGAGTTTAAAGATCCGTCGGGTTCGCGTTCTTTAGAACAGTTTTTTCTCCGTATATGTTTCAAATATCTAACCGATAGAAGTCCTCAAAACTATTCCCACTGGCGCGGCGTATACCCCGTGAGGGGCCAATATCATCGCAATTGTATCGCACTTGATATCATTTTCATTTGAAAAATGCCACGAATATATTGGTGAAAGTAAAAAATAATGAAAAATAAAAAAGTTCTGTTGTTTTGGTATTATGTTTATACTCCTCGGCGACGGAGGCCACACGAACTTCACTGTCCTTTTCTACGTTCGGCGTAGATCAAAGAATAGTATCTCCTGAACGTTATATGTCCCTGGATAGATCCGTGTTGTGACATATATCGAGAAAAGACTGTATACGCAGGAAGTAGAATTGGTCGGTCGTGATAAGACGCATTAGATTACTATCTAGTAACGAGAAAAACGAGGCGTCAAACAAAAAATGCTATTCTTTTTTTCGAATTATATTTACATGTAGAATTACTCCCAATCCAATTGTAACACTTATTCGGACACACCCAGTATATAAAATTTGATCTTTTCGAATAACGGTTTCAACGAATGGGAGACGAAATATAATTGGTAATTATTCGGAATAGAGAGATTCTCACTGATTTCGAAATATGTTATTATATGTACAATACTATAAAATATCAATTAATCTTATGTTACAGAAATTTTGCATCGATTTTCATTTTAAAAAATCTATTAAAAGAAACGCGAATGTGCATGAAGTTTGACGGTCTGATAATTACATTTGCAGGGTTACTGAGTAGGATGCGGTGGCCTCCTTCTGCGAAGATGTGATCTCGCAGAAGGAGGCCGCCGAGCGGGCCCGGGAACGGGACCCGGGCTCCGCGAGGCGGGTGTGGGCGCGGGGCCGACCCCCGCGCCGTCGTGTGCCCCCCACGAGGGGGGTGGTGAGGTATTGGAGGGCGTGGGGGTCTCCCCCGCGTCAACAGGTGCCCCCGGTTGTGGGGGGCGGGGCGTTGCCGGCGCGGGGATCTCCCCCGCGCCCTATTGCGCCCCCACAATTGGGGGCGCTGAATTTGGGGGCCCGGGGTGCGAGCTGACCCGGGCCCCCGGGGGGGAGCATGGCTCCCCCCGGGATAGGCCGACGCCCCCCCGGGTTAGTTTCCCAGTGTGGGGGGGTGTCGGTCCGTCCCTCCCCGATGCGGGAGGGGGATCCGTGGGGGGTTTGGGGAAAGGAAGGGTCGGGGCGTGCCGGATCGCGCCTCCGACGACCCTTCCTTCCGGTGGCGGCGTCTTCTTGCCCTGGCCGGAGCTGGTTCCTTCGGGACACCGGCTCCGAGCGGGGCACGAAGGCTCCGGGAGCTGTGGGTGGACCGAGCTGGGGCTCGGGAAGCCCAATCCGAAGGCTCCAGGGATGGGGACACCGGGCGGGTCCCTCCGCCCGGGGTCTTATAGCGTAGGCAGTGGGGGAGGCTAACACCCTCCCCCGGGGTATGATGATAGCTGGGAGGTGTCCTGTTGAGTACTCGCGTGATCCAGGCACCTCCCATGTAGCTTAGGTGGGCGTGAGGTTTTAGTGGGTAGCCCTTCGGGGTAGCCCCACATAACCCCGTCTCCCCCCAGGGAGCCGGGGTATGCGTAACGCATTTCCTCACGGAAAAAAAAAAAAAAAAAAAAAAAAGGG